>RCUC01170866.1:0-27917 GCA_003697995.1 Taxidea taxus jeffersonii | reverse complement strand
CCATCTCTCTCTCAAATAAATAAGTAAAATCTTAAAAAAAAAAAAAAAGGCATTCACCTAATAGTAGTAGAATGAGTAAAAAGACTGAGGAATGAAGAGTAGGAGATGAGGGGTGGAGCTGTCCAGCCCAGAGCAGAGTTTACAGTACTATAAGCTGTATTCATGGGCCCAGCACTGGACACAATAGGACTTGTGAGACAATACCAAAAGCTGATGTGAAAGGAAAGGACAGTAAGTGGTTTTAATCAGTACAAAGACCAATCTTATCTCTCCTCTAAGGCCCGGAGACCACACAGATACACACACACACACACACACACACACACACACACACTCCCATGTGAAACCTGAGAGATGGAGTTGAACTGGTGCTGATCAGGCTCACAGAAGAACCCGGGTCTCATGCTCCTTAGTCCTGAGAGGCAGACCCCTTGGTCATTTGCCAGAATTGCTATACTGACACGCCTAGCAGGAACCCTGGACATTTCATTGCAGTGAGATCACACGGCTCCTACCTGACAAGCTACAAACCATTACAGAGATACAAGGTGAACCTTTTTGATCCTAGTCTTGGGCACTTTGCAACCAATGGGAAGATTTTGCTTTATAAGAAAAGAACATATTAGTAATGTTCAAGTTACAACTCAAGTACAGGTACCCCTGAGTTCACAACCTGTTTACCTAACCAATTACAAGTATTTCCAGCAAGAGTTCTGACACGCATTTTAACTCCATGCTCACAAAACTGAACTTGTGATTCTACCCTATTAAAACTTTCACTTCCTCCCCTTTTCCCATAACCTAGTAAACAGCACCACCATTCACCCAGTTGTCCATTTTGGTCACCCAGGGACAGCTCTTTCCCTTTCCCATCTCTGACCAATTTGTTAGCAATTGGGTTAGCAAGGCCTAAATTTCTATACCCTAAATATCAATAAAACATGTTCCATATGTTCCATATCCTCTATAATAGTTACAGTTTATAATATTAATAGCTAACACTTTTCTAGCCCTTACTATTTTTTCTTACTATTTTAATATTTACAACCACCTCCTGTGGTAGATATGATTCTTATCTTCATTTTACAAAGAAGCCAACAGAGGTATAGAGAAGCCCAAGGTCATTTCATAAGCAAGTGACAGAGCCTGATTCTCACCCAGGTGTTGCTCTCCAACCTCATTTCCCAGCACTTACACCCTATATTTATTTGTCTATATACTTACTATTTACTGAAAAGAATGGTAACAACAACAAAAATAGGATACGCCTTTCTGCCATTTCCCAACCATTAAATTTTTCCATTCCACTCTACTATTTTCTTTCCATATGTACATAGTCTTCTTAATACTATTATTAATCATCATCACTTTTATTAAACTAGTTTTGAGCGTAAGTTGTAAATATGATATCCTTCAACTCCAAATACTTCTGTATATATTTCCTAAGAACAGTGATCCAAATCAGGAATTTAAATTTTTTACAATACTGTTATCTAATTTAAAGACATTCACACTTTGCCATTTGTTCCAATAATGTTGTTTATGGAAAAAAATTTAATTTAGCCTGAGATCCAATCAAGGATCACACACTGCATTTAGTTGTCACATCTTCTCTCTCTCTCTTTCCCCCACCTTTTTTTTTTTGATATGGAAAAGTTCATAACAGTTTTTAAGAGACTAGGCAAGCTATCTTAAAGGATGTTCTTCTATTTGGAGTTTTCTGATATTTCCTCATAATTAGATTTAGGTTATATAATTTTGGCAAGAACATACATACCACAATATGTCATTATCTTTCTCCATGCATCGCAGCAGGAGACATGTGTCTTTTTCTTTTCATTCCTAGTGATGTTCAATCTGATTGTGTGATCAAGGTGATATCCTCCAGGTTTATCCACTTAAAACTATTTTGGTACTTTAAGACTATGACATAGTACATAATTCAATTATGCCATCTGACTTATAGTTTCTTTCATGTACCAAACTTGAGCTTGGCAGAGTGGTTTTATAAATTTTCATTTTCATTAGAAGCCTATTGCTAGGTGGAAAGTAGTTGTTATAGGTAAACAATATAAAACATATCTCAGTTATTAATTTAATATTTTTTAAACTTTTAAATTTTAAGATTTTTTTTTAAATTTATTTGTTAGAGAGAGAGAGAGAGAGCACAAGCAGAGAGGCAGAGAGGCAGGCAGAGGCAGAGGGAGAAGCAGGCTCCCTGCCGAGCAAGGAGCCCGATGTGGGACTTGATCCCAGGACGCTGGGATCATGACCTGAGCGGAAGGCAGCCGCTTAACCAACTGAGCCACCCAGGCGTCCCTTAAATTTTAAAATAATAGCCAGACCCACAAAAATGTAAAATTCATATATCTTCCACAACAAAGTTCAATGATCAACATCAGGAAATTTTAAAATAATAGCCAGACCCACAAAAATGTAAAATTCATACAACTTCCACAACAAAGTTCAATGATCAACATCAGGATGATGTTTTCATCAGGAAACATCAGGATCAACTGACTCCATGCTATTAACTAATCTATAGACCTTATTCAAATTTTACCAATTGTCTCACTAAATGTTCTTTTTATGTTCCAGGTTTCAAACCAAGATGACACGTTGTATTTAGCTGTCATATTTCCTTATTATTGTTCAATCTGGTTCCTGAGTCTTTCTTAGACTTTCCTCAATTTAAAAGTTCATAGTTACTTTATAGTTATTTTGTAGGATGCCCCGTTTCTGGATTTATCTGATTTTTCCTTACACTTAAAACCAGGGTCTCTCCAAACTGAGGGGGGTGGGGGGAAGAGGGGTTGGGAGAGGGTGGTGGGGTTACATTATATGTTTCAATAAAGCTTAAATAAAGTAAAAAAAAATAAAATAAAAAAGAAAGATCTATGTGATAAAAGATCTACTTTAATTGAAACTTATTAAACATAAAAAAAAACAAAAACAAAAAAAACCAGGGTCTGCATTTGTAGCATGAATACTACAGAGGTAATGCTGTGTCCTGCTCATGTATCATATCTTCAGGCACTAAATTATGTCTGTTTGCCCCATTTTGAGTGATGCTGATTTTGATCCCCAGAAAATGGCCAGGTTTTTCCAAAACAGTGTTAATTTTTCCCCCTGATAAGTGCCTTTTGGGGAGATACAGTAAAACCATGAAAATACACTATTTCTCATTACTTACTGGTTTTTAGCATCAATTGCTACCAAAAACATGGATGACTTGATGTTTGCCATATGGTGATTTCCTATTGATATTATTCCTTCTACATTTATTAACTGCCATTATACTATAAGGAAAAACTGTTTCTACGCCCTCATTTTTTAAAACATTCACTTATTTATTTGTATCACTATGAAGTCAAGAATATTTATTTTATTTTGAAGAATATAGCCCATTACTATCATTACGTATTTTGGAGGGCTCGCATGGTCATATTTTTGGCCACTGAAAGTTCTTTTGAATTGCTCCTGTGTCTTTAAAATATCCTCATCAAAAAAAGGTTTTTTTTTTAAATATATATCTCTTCATCATTTTCTGAGCACTTTTTTGCTTTTTGGAATCTCAAGTTGTATTACTCAACCTAAACTTTCTTTGTCCCACCCCTTGAATTAGACAATCCTTAAAGGAACTCTGTGTTTTATAGAGAATTATATTTAGAAACCAAAATATGGACACTAGGTATGTTCATTGTACTTTGTCATTAGTTCTAAGTTATCTTAAAGAACAGAGCTTGGAGGGGTGCCTGGGTGACACAATTGGTTAAGAGGCTGCCTTCACCTCAGGTCATGATTCCAGGATCCTGGGATTGAGTCCCACATCGGGCTCCCTGCTTAGTGGAGAGCCTGCTTCTCTCTCTCCCTCTGCCAGCTGCTCTGCCTACTTGTGCTCTCTATCTCTCTGACAAATAAATAAATAATCTTTAAAAAATAAAAGAACAGAGCTTGGAAATACATGTATCATACACACATACATACCTATGTTTTTATAGCTATCATTTGCGTATGTGTTGAAAACCATTATTTCTTCCTTCATATATCCAATACCAGTCCAACACCAGAAGATTCATTCCAAGTTCCAACAGTGAAAAAATTGACTCTCTGGGGAGTTGAGGTGGCTCAGTTGGTTAAGGGTCTAACTTAGGCTCAGATCATGATTTCAGCATCCTGGGATCAAGCCCAACTAGCCCTTAGCAGGGAGTCTGCTTCTTCCTTTTCCTCTCCCTCCACCTCTCTCCCTGCTCCTGCTCTCTCTCTCTCATATATAATTTTTTTTTCAAAAGATTTATTTATTTGAGAGAGAGCACGAAAGAGAGAGAGCACAAGCAGGGGGGAAGGAGCAGAAGGAGAGGGAAAAGCAGACTCTCTGCTGAGCAGGGAGCCCAGGGCTAGTTAGGTTTGATCCCAGGACCCTGAGATCATGACTGGAGCCTATGGCAGACAATGGCTTAACAGACTAGCCACCCAGTTGCCTTAAGTAAATAAAATCATTAAAGAAAAACAACTGGCTCTCCGTAGCCACATAGATCTATTTACTTATTTTTCCAATCTTTTAATGCATGTAAATTACTTTCAAAATGTTTAGCCAATACCACTGTAAATCAAAACTAGTTTACTAACTAGAGAATAATGTTTGTGCACAGTTCTTTTAGTCTTCAGCATTACAGTATGTATCAAAATACTTTTTCCCCCCAGATTCTTTAGGTTAGTTGTTTTTGTCCCCATCCCCTTCAGTATGGTCAAGTTATTTGGAATAAACTTAAACTTCTTTGTTACTGTTTGTGTTCCATTTTGAATTCCCCCAAACCCTGCTTGATCATTTAATTATTCTTTTGACTCTGTGAAACTTTAACATTGTTCTAAATGTCAAAATGGTACAAAACATATACCCAGCTAGTGACCGGGAGTCACTAGCTTCTCACCTCTTCTACACTAATCCCATTTATTCTTTAGGTCAACCCTATTCTTCCACATATCGTAAAGGTAATCAATCTCTTTAATTTGGCTTATCTTTTTGATCTTTCATTTTTTACATACGGGATCAGGTACATGTAGATTTTCATGCACGTATATGGAATATAGCAGGTCACTTTGGTTATATATAAAAATATAGTCTGGATTCACTCCAGATCTGTTTATATAAAGATCATCTTCATCTTTTCTATAGTTATATAATACTCTAGAGTATAGATGTCTCAGAAATCATCTGTCCAGGCTTATTTTTCTATGTTCCTGTGGGACTCATTCAGTATGTAGATTCAGGTTTTCTTTATTTCAGGAAAATTTTCCTGGATTATATATTTCAATATTAGTACTGTTACATTGCTTTGTTTTCTTTAGGGACTCTAAATGTGAACATTATCCTTCTTTGCCTGGGTCCCTAATTCTTACCACTTTTTCTCTGGACGTTTTTATTTCTTTTTTTTTTTTTAAGATTTTATTTATTTATGACAGAGAGAGAGAGATCACAAGTAGGCAGAGAGGCAGGCAGTGGGGTGGGGGATGGGGAAGTTTCCCTGCTGAGCAGAGAGCCCAATGTGGGGCTGGATCCCAGGATCCTAAGATCATGAGCTGAGCCAAAGGCAGAGGCTTTAACCCACTGAGCCACCCAGGCGCCCCTTATTTCTTTTTTTAATTTCAATTATGTTCTCCGCGCGCCTCATCCACATGCCTTCACCTGCTGTGCCAGAACTTAGTGCTCTCGAGTCTCCAAAAAATGTGGAGAGTTTCTCAGAAGCTGTGGAAAAATAGGAGTGCCTGAGGCTGACCTGTGCTTGCCCTCAGATCTCTTGCAGGCACTGCCCAGGGGCTGTGCAAGTGGGTGGGGAGCAGGGCCCCCCCCCAGCCCTCTGGACCCTCTGGGCTAGGTGGCTTGAGACTCTTCTACGTGGTCCTCATGCTTCTGCTCTCTATTTTCTATACTTGGCTTCTGGGTTAGTAGGACCCAAAGTCATACTTTCCCCCTGCTCCCTTGCCCTATTTCTAAGACTCCTGTGTAACCCCCATCCCTACCAGTAGTGCGTTCAGTCTCTACCAAAGACACTAGTGAATTCCATCTGAAACACTGATTTCAGAGGCCCCGCTCTGTTGTTCCGAGACCCTGGGGCTCCCACCTCTGGCCACGCTCCTGTAGCTCTTTCCTATGCCCTTCACCTCTCAGTGCTGATGGTGCCTTCATTCCCTCCAGCCCTGCCCTGCCTTCTGTTCTCTCAGGGGGTAGATCTCAACCTTCTTCCCTGTATGGGACCCCACTGATATGGGGAGCTAAATTATCTATATTTTATAGAGAGAATTCTATATTTGTTGGGGATGCAGGGGCCCAGGCTGGGTCCCTGTCTGTGTATACATTGTACAGACTGTGAAAAAAAATTATATTATTTTGGGTGTTTTCTTGGTTCTTCAGTGGTTCATTAAATAATCTTTTGGTTCTTAGTGCTTGGGAATCTTGTAAATTAGCCTTTATTTCTGAGTTAATTTTTTTCCTTCCATTTTTTTTCCCTGAGTTCAAACAATCCTTCCTTCCTTCCTTCAGATTTTATTCATTTATTTGAGAGAGAGAGAGAGAGAAAGAAAGAGCATGAGCATAAGCAGGTGGAGGGACAGAGAGAGAGGGAGAAACAGGCTCCCCCCTGAGCTCAGAGTCTGGAGTCTGAAGTGGGGCTAGAGCCCAGGACCCTGAGATCATGACCTAAGTCTATGTCAGATGCTTAACAAACTGAGACACTCAGTTGCCCCTCATTTTTTCTTCTCACTTTATGTTTTTTGCCAATTTCTGTTTTTTAATTTAGATTTCAAATTTAAAGGAATATTCCTATTATTTGTTTGAGTAATTTTACTTAATTTAAGTGTTGTCTTACAGTTTCTTCTGACACATGTTTATTTGTTCATGGGGAATCTCATCACTTGAGGTATACTGAACTTCATTTTCTGATTTTTTATTTTTTTATCTTTATTTTCAAAAAATTTATTTATTTATTAGACAGAGAGAGCAAGAGCGAGAGAGAGCAAGAGCGAGAGAGAGCATGATCAGGGGAGGGACAAAGGGAGAGGGAAACCACAGACTCTCCACTGAGCGGAAACCTGATGCAGGGCTTGATCCCAGGACCCCAGGATCATGACCTGAGCCAAAGGCAGCTGCTTAGTTGACTAAGCCACCCAGGCGCCCCTGATATTTTTTTTAAATAATAACTCGTATAGCTCTATTAACTTTTTTCTGTTCATTTTTTGATCTAAAAGTAGCTTAGAGAAGTCCTTATTGATGGTGCCCTCTTTTTTTCACTGTAGCAAAGTCCATATTTTTTAATGAATTTCTGTGCATGTGTATATGTGTGGGGGCAGGGAGATGATATGTGTACCCTCTGACTTTTTTGGCTCCCTTGGTCTTATGGGACCTTGAATTTTCCTTTTTTACATAATTTACCCTTCGGCACTTAATTTCAAAAGGGTCCCTCTCCCTTCCATTTTGTTTGGTTTTTAATCCTCCAGAAATTAGGTATCTTGAAGACTGTTACTTCAAGTCATATACATTTTTAACTCACTTTCCTATAGACTGTTCGACTGTACTCTGATCCATCCAGACACTTTTTTAATGTTTAATACTTTTACACATAGCGTGGACTTAAGCTTTCTTGCACTGCTTTTATGTCCACGTTATTCCCATGAGTAACTCTCCTGTTCTCCCATTCCCACATTTTTTCTTGGCCGGCACTCATTTGCCACAAAGCCTTGAAGAATGAAGTGAATGTAAGAGATTGCCTGCTGAGATTTGGTGCATTAAAAAAACTTACAGCTATTTTGAAGTTAGAGTATTCCATATCTTCAAATTATTCTGAAGGTGGAAGGGTTTTTCTGTTGCTTTTGTATATTATCTTCAGCGATCCAGAATGCACAAGCTATTAATTTGAAGGAAGTTTTGTCTTTGCACTCTCAAGGGTTGAGAAATAATGCATTCCTTTGAGGCAGACTTCTGTCTCTATTTCCTTTGTAAGAGTCCTGTCTCTCTGCAGTCCTCTAACTGCCCCTGTTGCCTTTCATGGGTGCCAGAGCAATCAATTTATGATAGAAGAGAGGCCTCTGTCCCTAGAGATTGCATATGTGGCTTGATCTGCTCTTCCCTTTCCCCATGGCTTGTTTAAAAAGGTTTCATTGAATTTCTTGCATGTTGTGCTGCTTGGGTGTACAAAATATTGGCAATGTTTTATAATAAGTAGCAAATCATTATTATGTGCTTTGGTGTTCATCGTATTACCATTAATCATCGTAAATTCACTGAGTGTATTCACACAAATAAGGTACGTAATTCCAAAGACAGTTTTATTCATGAAACTTTCAATTTATTAATGTGTTTTCACCTTTAAAGATACATGCAAGGAGTTAAATCATATTTTTCAATATCATCACCATCAAAAGGACTTTATGGAGTCTCTGCCAGTACACAATTCTGCAAAGACTCATCTTGAGCAACTGTAAAGAATGGGAAATTCACCTTTGGCATTTTCTTACTCCCTTATTTTAGAATCACTGGTGTACCCCAATTCTCTGCTGAACCTCCCTCCTGGTTATCCAGATACACTGTCCATCCATGCTAGTATTTATGTTTACATGTGCACTTTATATTTCCCCTTCTCTTTCTATTAAACTCTAACCTCAAAGGTAAAGAAAAAAAATATCCATTAATATACAGACTCTTGGGGACATTGGCTTGCTATTTTGTTTTTCAATTTTATTCATTTATTTGAGAGAAAGAGAGGGAAAGAGTATGAGTTGAGGGGAAGGGCAAAGAGAGAGGGAGAAGCAGACTCCCCTGAGCAGGTTGCCCAACGTAGGGCTCTATCCCAGGACCCTGAGATCATGATCTGAGCCAAAGGCAGACACAGCCAACTTTAAGCCACCAAGTGGCTTACCCAAATGCCCCACATTTGCACGCTGCATGCTAGTAAGAAATACTTTGTCTTTACCTAAAAAAAATTAAATGCTAACAGAAGAAATGTGGGAACCATAATAAAATAATTGAGGTACATTTATAGGAATCCTTCAATTTTTGTTACCTGGAAAACTTTCTATTTTACTCTTTGTCTATAGAAATAGGAAACCTTCAGGCGCCTGGGTGGCTCAGTGGGTTAAAGCCTCTGCCTTCGGCTCAGGTCTTGATCTCAGGGTCCTGGGATCGAGTCCCGCATCGGGCTCCCTGCTCGGCAGGGAGCCTGCTTCCCTTCCTCTCTCTCTGCCTGCCTCTCTGCCTACTTGTGATCTCTGTCTGTCAAATAAATAAATAAATAAATCTTTAAAAAAAAAAAAAAAGAAAAGAAAAGAAATAGGAAACCTTCAAATCCTGGCTCCACCATGTAATATCTGTCTTTGTCAAGGAAACTAACTTCTGAGCCTCATTCCCACATCTATAAAATGGAAAAAACAATATCTTCTTGAGAGATCATGTTGAGGTTAGGGCAAAAAGGATGTGACAATTTTTTTTCTGATCCTCATTCTTAATATAGAGATACAACAAACAATTATTTAATGATCAAATGCAAACGCATATGTAAAACATGTTAAATTACTTGGCACATTAATGCTACCCAGTAAATGTTCATTCTCCTTCCTGACTTACTGATGGCCCATTCAACCAAATATTTTGAAACAAAGAAGGCAGTCTTAACTGGAAAGGCACAAACTTGATGATTCAAGTATATTTATCCTATGGACACACTGCCATATTAACTTTACTGGAAAGGGAAGGGAGAGACCAGGGCAGACAGTGGCTGCTCAAGGGAACCTATATGAGGTCTGAGAGGAGACAGAATGCTGGGAATAGAATACAGAGCACTAGAAAATACAACTTAGACAACACTGCAGAGCCTTGATGACATATGTTACATGTGACAAAGAAGTAATGGGGATGGGATAAAACATGACTTGTGACACCCTATCTAGACTTTCCTCTGTTGCTAAGGTGACTAGAGATCAATCTTCCCCCACCCTGTGGAGTCCTTCCACTCACATCTCACCAAGTAGATCATTCTTTTTCTTTCTTTTCTTTTTTTTTTTTTTTTAGCATCTCTTCATAGTTATGCTTAATATTATGCTAATGCCTGCTTGGCTTTTGAAGCCAAAATTTATCTACCTATCATCTATCTATCCATCCATCCATCTATCAAATAGCATTGCTCAAATATCAAATAGTATTGCTCAAATATTTCAGAGCATCCATGCTGAAGCTCCAGTACTCCACATTCTACATCCTGGATTCGTCCATCTTTTTCTCACATCAAACAATTATGCCATTCTGTCTGTCCCTCTGCTTTGTCAGTTCTCATCCTGACTATACAATGGAGATGTCAGTTGAATATCATGCTCCAGATATGCTCTACCCAGCAGAATCAGCAGTGAGTAGACTAATCAAGTCCATTAATTTTTAATCAGATATAACCTGAGACGACTACTGCTTTCTGGCATACAGAATAAGCATCAATCAAGGAAATCTGCAAAGCTTATTTCATGTAAATTGTTAAGTTTCCTCAAACCCATGTTTGCTGTCCAGACTGCCATTTTTACTTGATAAATATCATCTTCTTAATTTGCTCCTGTGTTTTCAATCTTCATTTCATCATCCATCAATCGACTATCTTTCTTAGCTTCATATTAAATGCAAACATTTTTAAAAGTGCCACTGATTCATTAAAAATATTTATTGAACCTATAGATATGATAATTAATAAGATGTTCATAGATACCAGCTTCAAAAGGATTATATACTACTAGTGGATATATATAGGTTAATAAATCAGACTTTTAAACTCTCTTCAGTGCTCTACACCAGGGATTATGTATTTGCTATTCAAGTAGGAAAGAAAGACATGAGGGAGGGGGTATAAAATGGTAGTCTTTTATAAATGTTACTTTCTTAATTAAGATGTTGGTAGTATAATTTGTAGGAAGGTATCTTTTTATGGGAAATACACACAAGTATTTAGGAGTAAAAACAAAATGCAGCATCATATCTGTAACATATTCTTACTTGATTGAAAAATGACAATGGTATATACATCTATGTACATATGAAGAGAATGATTTTTAAAAATTACCAACTGGGAAACAGGGTGAAGATTGCAACTTCTCTGTATGTTCTTTTAAGTTTGACATCATTTCAAAATAGAGAGTTAAAAGAAAAAAAAAGACAGGTAAGTCTTGGTCCAAGGTGAAAAATGGGATAATGATAAGATGCTGTGGCAGAGTTAATAGAGCCAAATGTCCACAGTCCTGTGTCATTAGCCACCTTTTTCAATGGATATTAATTTATATCACATTTACATTACATTGTTCAAATATATGGAATCATATGCTTATGGCAATATTGAAGGATTACTCTTCTTGACTTTTTTTCAAGATAAAATGAGGAAGTGATATGCTAGTATTTGTGTAGATACAGAGATTGGCAGAGATCTAAAGCTAGTATTTTGGAATTCAGCTTTGAGGGGGAAGGTAGTCTTTCCTCTTCTAACATTACACAATTACCATCTCTTCTCCTCTCACCCTGAACTGTAAACCCATTCCTGATAGAAGCCACAGAATGCTCAGTCATATCATTGGATAAAATGTTGCGTTTCATTGGATGAAATAATTTGCAGGACATTCTTACAAAACTGGAACTTTTAAAAGGTATTTTTGCTCTGAGTAGAGTTGTCTCTAGAGCCTCTTGTCCTTTGAGGTTCTGATCCATTCTAACAAAGAGACATCTGCACAGAGAATACACTCAGGAAAAAGTAAAATGGCTGTAGCTCCTACTCCAACACTTATGACCCCATGAAGCTGCAATGAATTTGGAGTCAGGAGACACAGAACCTAGGACTGATGCCATAAATGACTATTTGGACAACTGTGTAAATTGTTTCTCCTCTCAAAAGCTTTAGTTTCCCATCTGTAAAAGGAGGATGCTGGACTTGATTTTCCATCTCTGACATTCTATGGTTCCATGAGCATTTAGCGCTATTGAATCTTTTTTGTTATGACAGTAATTAGTGGTTCCTTTCCGAATTACTTGGAGCATTTCTGAAAGGTTTATAGCTTATTCCTGATGTAGATAAATGTTTTTAGAATATTTGGTTTTGCCTTTCATGAATAAAAAGGTGACTGAACAAAGCATGCATTCATCATTCCATTTATTGCCCCGAAACAACGAGTGTAATTTATAAACCAATACTACTTTAGGGAGTGTTATACACATGTATGAAAAGAATGCCTTAAATTAATGGGAGGCCAAGAAGACACTAATCCAGCATCCCCTGGAGGAAGAGGTAGGAACTCAACCAGAGAGGAAACTTAGATACATTTTATTAGATAATATAGGTGGTACTATATTACTATATTACTTTTACCAGAACACTAATAAAGGAAGAGAAAAGATCAACGACTCTGGGTTGGCCTCTTCCCTACCTTTAGATGTGGGAGAATGATCGCAATCACAAGTGTTTCTAACTGGAACCAAAGCAAATACTGGAATATATATTAAAGAACACATCTAAATATAAAAAAATCCACTCCTTATAAAAAAACTGTTCACAGAAACATGATTGAGTTTTCTTTGTTATATTTAATAAAATTCCTAGTAAAGCTATAGGAATTAGTTAAAACCCTAGCAGGTCTACTTTAGAATGACCATGACCCATATGAAAGGACATCCTTTTAGAATTAAGAGAATCAATGGGAATTATCTGGAAACTTTTGTTTGTGATTATTCAGTGGTTTGCTTTGCAAACTTGTTATTTAGTACGTAGCACCATAAAAATGATTTCTTACAAAGAACGCCCTTCATTCTTGTATTACACAAGCAAATCTCCAACACCTACTCAAGAGTGATTTATACTCTAACTTCCTTGCATTTCTTTGTCTCAGTCGCATAATTTCCCATGTTTATAGGCATAGTTAGAACTCTTTGAATATCTTACCTCTCCTACTTATTCAAAGTATAAGTAAAAATCTGGGAGGACACAAAAATTAAGTTTCTGAGCAAATAAAATAAATAAATGGCAGTAAGTTCATGCACTGAAGTTTATATGCACGGTAGAAAGACAGCCATGTATAATGTTCTGTGGAACCAATTTACTGTTAATTTACAAGCATACTAATAAGTTTATAAAGATTAAATGAGTTAATATATGTAAGGCACTTAGAATTTGCCTGATACATAGTAAGCATTCAATAATAATTATTACTATTTATTTTCCATGTCAATAAAATACTAACAATAACAAATTGAAAGGGACAGAGGAACTGCTATGAGTAGGTACACTCATAATAGATAGGTGACATTGTAAACTAATGGAAAGAGCTAGCAAAGCAATCAAAATCAGACATAAGAACTCAAAACAAAGCTATCATTATTCATTTGGTACAGATCCAAGCACATCTAAGCAAAGTCAGAGGCATCATTGTGATAGTACATTCTAGTAGTAATAGCTGTTAATAACAGTAACTCTGAGTCATCAAGAACTGTTGAAATAATATTCAATATCCTCTGTCTAAGAAAGCATGCAAATCTGTAATAAAAATTTATAGACTCCCATCTAAACCAGCTATGATTTTAATGCTAATGTTTCACCCATAAACTGTAATCTAGAAAACCTATTTTCTAGACTCTTTGAATAATATATATCTAAAGAGTAAAGGTGTATGTCAATTATGTTCATTAATCTTAGTAATTTCTGGACCTAGTTTTAGCTGCCCAAGTAGACACCATATTTCTCAAGGACAAAAAAATATCTCTGGGCATATTATTCTCAAAGTACATGACAAGAATGGGTATTTAATTGCTGTTTCTCTCATATATAACAAAAGGGTGGAATCCTTTTTACATGTTCAGTGCTTGGAGACTGTAAGATCATCGAGGCTAGGAAAGAAAAGTATGGTCAGCATTCAATTCCTTACTTTGGTTTTGCTTCAATAAATGCATCTCTTAGGGTGAATTCATAAGAAAAAAATGCCCAAGTGGGGATTCTATTGAAAGCCATTTATTGAGAATGGGATCTAAGAAGAGGATTACAATGCAAAGGATAGATAAGAAGAAGATATTTAAGCAATAATGTTCCTTTTAATGGAGACTGGCTTCAGTCTACTCACATGAAACCCCAGAGGCTGACTGGTACCACAGGGTTGGGCCATGAAAACTGGTTTATTTTACCATTGTGTCAGTCAGTCATTACCTGCTGACTGCAGCCTGGCAAAGGTGAGAATGGGGGGTTACAACCCAGATGATGCTCCCAGGTGAGAGGTGACTCCATTCTGCAGTGGGGCAGTTATCAAGAAAAGGGGGAAGCTATGAGCAGTTATCAGCAGATACTGCAGTTGCTAGAGGATGGACACTCTGGACAATGGGTGCACTGTCAGGTAAAGGCAATATTAGTGGGGTAAAAAGAGCAGACACTAAAGTCCATCTCTTGTACTGCTCATATCCACTCACTTGTCACATTAAGTTCACATTAATGAGATACAGCTAATCCAGGATTCTAACTGGTCACAATTTCTGGGATAATCTCCAAAGTGGAAAGAATACTGCTGCAGTTGGTCCTAGGACTCCAAAATGCTCATCATGTTTCCTACCCATCTAGAATTGGTGTAACTTCTCACATCCTCAACCAGCATTTCTACTGGGCTAGATGGGTTGGCTGGGGGTGTGTGTCAGAGCCTCACGCTGGAGGAATGTGACTTCTTGATACCACAACTTCCTCATGCTATGGTTATATACCATCTACTTATAGTTCTCAAGAGTACTAACACATGATCCAGTGGATCACTTGCATGCCAGACATACTTCCCTTGCTCTCACTATCCTACCTTGCTCTCATGATGACTGGCATCAGAGATTCATTTCCGTTCTTGCTGATCTACTGTGAGGAGGAGACCAAAATAAACTTGAGAAAACTACAGCTTTAAATTTAATGACATTCTTAGTGCATTCTCTGGTGGAACCATCTTGCCTCTGGATGCCAGGACCAACAGTGGCAGGGATAGATGCCCAAATTCCTAAAGTGGGTCAAGAAAGGTGATAATAAGCAGAGGCATCTTACTTTCACCCCTTGGCTTCCAGACCAAATGACTCCACTATAAGGGACACTGCACTGCATGTATAATGACCGCTGATTTAGCATGTATTCTGTAAAATGGCAACCCACCCTCACAGGGTGTTATTTTCAGTTATACTCATGAGAGGTTATTCCGTTGCTTCATCAGGCTGGCAGCTTCTAGATGGTGTGGTATGTGCTAGGAGAGAGAAATTCAAAGATTTTGGCCCATTGCTATACCTCTTTTGCCATAAAATAGACCCTTGGTCTAAAGGATTAATATTCAGGATATCATGTTAAGTCCTCAGTTAAGAGGTGGTAGCTGAGACACTGGGGCAAGAAATGCAAACCCATAAGCAACTGGCCAACTTAGCTTGAAATATTACCCTTTCCAAGCCTGGTTTTAAGGCTGGCTAGACTCCTTAATGGAAGATACCATATCAGAGGGATCTGTTTGAGCCTAATTTCAGATGTACCATTTCGATTTTTTATGGACTTCTGCTGAACCCACCTGAACTTATCAATTTTGGGGTTTGAGTGTAGCCAGCACATGGTGAACAACTCTAGTTGCATGATCACTTGATGTCCCATGTTTAAATCCTCAGTTTCTACCAGGGCCCAGTAGCATACTAAGACCTGATTTGCTAATACTATATAGTTCTCTGCTGCTGATGGCATGTGGCCTTGCTCCAGAGTCTAAAGATTCCATCCTGTGGTTCTAGTTTTGAAGCTTACAAGGCATACATCTTGACTATGTATATATCTCTAGTCATTGGGGTTCTTCTGGCTTATGGGTCAAATAGCTCAAGTGACAAATATGCTTTGTAAACTCTGGATCGACTATACTATTCTCTCTCACTCTTTGCTCAAAACTGGCAATCTTCCATGCAACTCAATAACAAGATCAGAGCAGGATTCCCACATATGAAATGTGTTCTTCCAGCAATCAGAGAAGACTGCCAAATATTGTGTGTATCTTGGAAGTAGAAGATACAAGCGAAAGTTGCTAGTACTTTGGAAGGGACACCTCAACGTGTCCAATATTACTGCGCCCCTAAAAATATCATTGGCATATCAGGCCCCTTGGTAGGGTTTATGCCTCACCATCTGGAGTAAATGTGTCTTTTCAAAAAAGCTAGCATATTTCCTTCTTCATGCTTACCAGGTTTAATTGACATGGTGTCACTGATACAATGGACTATTGCACTGTTCTCTGGAATGTCTAGCCAAGTCCCTTCAGATTGTGAAAGAGGGCAGGACAATTTATTTAACCCTGGGAAAGGACACTGCTGTTTGTCAATCTGATTACAAATTGCTTCAAGTCCTTTTCTGATGAGTATTAATAAGAACAAAGTCATTATATTCTTTTAACAGTATTTGTAGATCACTATGGGCCAGGCTCCCTTGTTGCCATCCTACCCTCACTGCCCATCACAGTCATTTTGCCCACACTGCTTATGCTGGTTTATGTTGCCAACTGGTTTCTGCTTTTCTAGGCTCCCATGGTCTTATTGCTGCTAAGGAGGTCAGTCCTGAGAGGTCATTCCTTTACTGATTCCAGCCTGACAGAGGACAACAATCACTGAATTTCTCAGCAAATTTAGTGCCCCCCTCATCAGTGCATTTCTCAACCACCTTGGAATACAAAGGGGGCTCTGGCCCTCTAGAGGCATCAACTTCTAGGTCTTCTGGTCTTATATACTAAAACAATTTTAGCATGCCCACTTCTCTGAGAACTGGATTCTTCACTTAGGAGTTTTCCACAGCAGTTCATGCATCTCCTCTGTAATTGATAAGCACCATCTCTTTTCCAAACTTCTCTCACAGCCCATGCAAAATGTTGAATCCTGTGCAATGGGAGTGTATCCCATCTTCTCACACATCCTGAAGTGTTTTTTGTAGACACCCCCTCTTCTCCCTTAGGAGAACCCGCATTTCCCCCAAGAATTATACTAACATTGGATATTACTTCTGTATTTGATGGCCAAGAATAAATGTAGAAATAAATCTTGAGTATAGCAAGCATTCCCCTTGGAAGGCCTGCTTTATTTGAGCCTGCTGCAGACTTCTCAAGCTAGAAGGAAAAGGCGGTGTATTTCAAAAAGGAGGACTGGTTTCAGACCTAAGTGTTCAGGACAATCAACAGATTTAAGGGTTTTAAATGCATGAGTCTCAGGATTCCATTTCTTCCCTATTAGAGCCTTGATTTTAGCACAGCACATTTCCTTAAACTGAATATTCCCCCTTCTCTGAAGTTCTGCCACTTGTAAGTCCTTTGCCTGGTCTTCAGCTCTGTCTGCTCTTTGACTGCAGGACAAGAATGTTTCCATAAATGTTTTAAGTTGCTGATTATTCAGTCTGACTCTGTCATGTTTCTCTCATCAATGAATTAATAGCCCTAAGTCGCCCATCTAGTCCTTATAGTTACTCTTTTCCCATACCTATCAAATGCCAGAAACTTTATACCAGCTAGTGAATCTTCTACCTATATCTCCTTTCAGGTCATTGCAGAATAAAATCTTAGCTATTGGATTTCTTAAGAATCCAGTGACCATCAATACTCCATCTCCTACTCCCTCAGCCCTCTTATTGCCATCAGGCCATCAGGCTGATGAGTGATCAGTCTCCAAGAACCCATATTTAGTCCTCTTTCTAACACTATCTTTTGTATTGACTGTCTTAGGTTGAGGCTCCTAGGAGCAGAACCTGAAACATGTGAAATTCTAGTGAAAGTACTTTATCAAGGGTGTAGTCTTAGGAGAAGAGAAAATGAACTAAGCAAGGATGTGATCTTTGCTGGAGTCTAGTTTCAGTTTAATTACACTGAGAGCTCTGGAGTGTGAACTGTGCTGAGTGTGTCCTACACCGAGGTAAGGGCAGCCTTTTGCAGCCCATTTAGTCAGTCATTGGCTGCTGGCTTCCCAGAGAGGAGTGGATTTAACCTCTGGGGCAAGGTGGCTCTTATTTAGACAAGGGCAATTTCTCAGAGGAGTAGCAGTGAGCTATTAAAAGGAGATCTAGCAGGGATACTAACAAGACCTACTAGAGGGTATAATACAAAAGTGGCAACTTGTGGTCTTCAATAGATTTTTGGAGGCATTTCTTCAAAGTTGAGTCAGAATGTGTTCAAAGAAGGATTAACGCAAAATAACATTAGAATCTGATAAGCCTTATACTCAGTTTAGACTAACACAGATAAATATGAACCAGGTAAAAAAATGTTTAAAGTATTTATTATTTGGATCAATTGGCATTACTATTTCATCTATTTTCTAGTTTTCATAAATAGTTTTTATTTTTCATATATAAACAGTGCAGTGGTGTCAACAAATTGTTCATTCAACAAAAGTTTATGGAGTACTTCTTACTTGCCAAGCACTAGTTAAAGAGCTGAATCCTTTTTTATTTTTTTAAAGATTTTATTTATTTGAGAGAGAGAGAGAGAGAGAGAGAGGAGAGAGCACAAGCAGGGGAAGTGGCAGAGAGAGAGGGAGAAGCAGTCTCTCTGCTGAGCAGGGAGCTGGATGCCAGGCTCTATCCAAGGACCCTGGGATCATGATCCGAGCCAAAGGCAGATGCTTAACTGACTGAGCCACCCAGGCATCCCAAGAGGTGAATTATTAATGAATTTGCCCTTGGTCATTTAGGAAATACTCTGGCACTTGTATCTATTTCTATGCATTATAAAAATTAGATTATTTTAAAAATAATTAATATGTCATAATTTTCATATTTTTACCTTATGATGAATGCTTTATCTTTCAATATATGTTGACTGTTGTAGATGATTAGAGTAAGGTTATGTATCAATCCAGCAGGTATTAGAGTTTAGTAAACTTAACTCTCTTAAAGTACTCTACACCGAGTTCACCAAATATGAATTAAGTGCTTACTATATGAAACTCATGTTTTCAGCATTTTGAGGGAAGAATATGAATAATGCAGTCTTTCCCTCAAATGGGAGTTATAATCTAGGGATCTTATGGGAATTTTACATAATCTATGCAAAAGTGAATCAGGAAAAAAATAAGCATTTTCTGGTACAACTGCATAGGTGTATGTATGTAAAAATTCAAAAAGCACAGTGCCATGAGCGTGTATCTGCATACCTTAGGCCATAAGAGATTTGTCGTTTAGGAATAGAGCATAGAGACATTTGATATAACATCGATTAGTTACTTGGAAGCCATAACTTTTATTTTTCTCTTTAATTGGGGGGGGGGAACTCTCCCTTTGTTCTTTTTACCCGAAGTTTGTGTGATGCTCTTCCATTTTTAAACAACGTACATAGGTTAAGCCACAGACAAAGTAGCCCTCTCTTGAAAAAGAAGCTGAATAAAGAAGAAGCTATAATTATACATGTTGAATAAAGCCAGGCTACAAAAAATACTGTGTGGTAAATATGTGTTTTAATTACATGAACCAAATACACTAAGTATAAACCAAACCCTGTATTTTTGGCATTAAGTATGTGGGGGATGAGGGTGTTCTGTGATGTTCTATAGTGTGAGGATGATGTGGGAGCACATCTGAGGAAAGCTGCTACAGAATGTCAAAGAAAAATGGGCTGTGAAGAAATAAAAGAGCCTTAATTAGGTATTAAGGTCTAAATGGCATCAATGCTGACAGAACCCTGTCAGAGAAAGGTTTCAATGGGCCTGACAACATGGTGAGAAATGACAGGCTTAAGCACATTTTGGTCCTTGGTGAAACTGCTATTAGAATGGGATTTTATTATTTTATTGAGTGTTTGATCACTTCATTTCTATTATATATTTCTTCTTAACCAGATCATATATTTATCTATTCATGTATTATGCATGTTCTAATTCTTATGTTTAAATATATATTAGAGGACAAATAGCCAGAATTTATATAGTCATATTTCATATATAAATAGTCCATCATTGATTTGTATTTGCTGGAAAAAATAAACCTCATCTTTGTAATTCTAGTTCTCCAAGTTCTAGACTACTTACTCAGTACTATCTGCTAAGCCTCTGGTAATTAGTGGCAGCAGAAATGTGCCACTGTGGCAGCAGAAATGCCAAGGAGTTGGTAACATCATTGGAATCACTATATAGACCTAGTATGACAACATCCCAAGCAGGGCCTAGGATGAGGTTTAGAAACAGAGTTTTGGAATTCAAAACCCAAAGGTAGATTCATACAATGAGTCTAGAACAACTAGATTATATGGAATCTAGGCCATCATTGGAGGTCACAGAAATGCCGGGCTCTTGGGCAAGAGAGGGACAGATGAGGAAAGCTTTGCTCCCTCCACATTCAGTTTGAGGGCTGGCCCAGCCACAGAATATGCTTCCTTGTAGAAGACTCTGTCCTGGCTCTTTCAGGTGCTTGACCCTTGGCACATTTTAGAATCCCCCACAAGTGGTCTTGTCTGAGGTCATTAAAAAAAGTAACACCCCACTTTTTGTGTTCCCTAATTGAGTTAACTTTTTCATTAAGGGAAACACAGAAGCCTGTTTTCCTCCACATGTACAGATTTTCCTTGAATGTTATTTATAATGAGTAACATCATTTGTTCAGACAAAACCAGACTGCAGGGATTTTAGTTATAATAATATGATAAATCATATATGATCTCAGGCCTGTGGACACAGACAGGAACATACACTATCAGTGCTCCCTGGCTCTCAGACCATTGAATAGGACTGAATCACAACACCACTGACTTTCCTGGTTCTCCAGCTTACAGACGGCAGATTTTGGGACTTCTCAGTGTTTATAATTACATGGTCAATTCCTATAATAATGCCCTCTCTAGATAGACAGAGATCTCTCTATCCATATATATATGGAATGTATATATGGAGTATATAAAATAAGTGGAATATATATGTATATATACGTATACATGTATACGTATACACATATATGTATATATATATGTAAAATTATATATATATATATATAAAATTTTTTCCCCTTTAAAGAGCCTTGACTAAAAAAAAAAAATCTAACAGAGTTAAACACACACTTATTCTATGCCCTGGCAATGTCTCTCCTAGGTGTTCATCCTCTAGAACTGAGTACATGTTTCCATAAAAACATTTATACAAGATTGTTCACAGCACTGCTATTTATAATATTCCTAAATGGGAACAACCCAAATATCCACAATCAGAGATTTGAATAAACAAAATGTGATATATCCTACAATGGAATAATATGCAGCAATAAAAAATGAATAAACTAGTGATACATATAACCACATGGATGAAACTTAAAAATATTATGTTGAACGTAAGCATCTAGACACAAAATATGACATACTATAGGAATAATTATTTAATGTTTGAGAATAAGCAAAACCCTGCAGAGTGATGGAAAGTAGAACAGGGATGACCTGAGAGTAGATAAAGATGGGAACGAGGCATATAGGAAATTCCTAGGGAGCAGCAATGTTCTATATCTTAATTTTGGTGGTGGTTCTAATTAATAATTTTGGCATTTCACTGTATGTAACAAATTATACCTTAATAAAAACAAATTCATGCCTGCCTCCTATGTCAGAGAAATCCATTCCTCAGTTCTTAATGACCTCTTCCACTTTCAGAGAAATTATAGTAGGATTATAGGGTAAGAAGAGGTGGTATTTTAATACATGACAGAACTGTCTCTTAATGTCTTTCCCACCTTCTCTTTGCTACTTCATGGTAGACTTTCTTTTCCTCAGAACATCAGGATCCCTGTGAGGTTGTAGGTCTCAGGGGAACCAATCTGTCCAGCTCAGGTTAAGGGTTATAGCCCCAAGGGACCTAAGGTAAGCACAGTATTGTTGCCTAGTTCATTCAGGACAAGAAAGTGAGATAGGTATTTCTGAGACACACCTTTGTGAAAGGCCAAGAGTTACAATCACATCTAGTACAATGAAGTAAGGAGAAAATATAAAAGCTGAATTGGAGTACATGGAAGATGGATATGCATGTCATGTAGTCATCAACAAACAAAGTCATCTTCAGAGATGATGATCAAAGCATACTTAGTTTGCCTTGATCTGTGTTTAGGCAGGATTCTCAGTTTGGCTGAAACATCCACTAGGGCAGGATCCAGTGCTTCAAATCATGGCTTCTAGCGGATGGATCCTCTGATACGGTCTACTACAGGTATCCATAAGTCACATTTCTGCTTGTAGGTGAAATAGAAAGGGAGATGACATTGTTTCCCTGTCCTCAACCAAGTTGGAAGGAGGGACAGCATTGCCTTCTTGCCTTTTTACTAGATCCTGTGAGTGAACCCTTTGCCCCAACTTCCACTACCTTCCAGGATATATTCTATACTCCAAAGACTAGAGAGCTTTTAGTTGATTGAAACTTAGTATTTTAATTATTTATTTATTTATTTTGAAACAGTATTTCTTAGATCTCCCTTTCCCTTAGAAACCTCACACAGGTCCATGGGCACATCAAGAGTTGAAGAAAATTTGTCTCACTCTAACTTGCTCTTGAATCTCTTCCTTTTAATTCCTCTTTTTTTTTTTTTTGCCTTTATTTTTTTTAATTTTGTTATGTTAGTCACCATACAGTATGTCATTAGTTTTTGATGTTGGGCTCCATGATTCATTATTTGTGTATAACACCCAGTGCTCCATGCAATCCATGCCCTCCTTAATATCTTTTATTTCTTCTAGTCAGTTTCCCTAATAATAAATGTGTGGTTACTTCATTCCCTCCCTTGTTCTCTCATTATTTTAACAAATGCAAATTGAATGCCAACCACATGTAAGGAATTCTGTTGGGGATGTAGTAGGAACAAAACAGGCTATACCTATCCTCATGGAGCTCACAATAAAGTAGAGGTAGATAGATAATTATAAACACACATGTGTCAGGAGGTGTTTAGGACTGTGAAAAAACTAAAGGGACAGCCAGCCAGGATCTAGTCTATTCTCCATGGAGTGGTGCAGGAAGGCTCTATGGACTGAAGGAATAAGCCATCCCAACATGCAATGGTAAATATGGACTCCCAAGGAAAGCTCTTCCTCCCCCCGAGGCTCTTCCAAGCAGGTCTGAGGTAACTGCACATCCTCAAGGTGGTATGTTCAGAGCCTCCTGAATCTTCCACAGTCCTGTTGCTGATACTCCCATTCTAAGGCTTCCCCTGCATGGATGGTTTTCTTTTAAGTGAAATATAGCTCACCCACAGTAAATGTACAACTGTTAAGTGTACAGCTAGAGGAATTTTCACTTAACATATATAACTGTATAGCCACCAGCCACATCAAGACACAGAGCATTTCAAATCCCCAGAAAATTCTCTTATTTCCCTTTCTAATCAAAGTCATCCCCCTGAGGTCACCACTACTTTGACTTTCTTAAACAGTTTGACTTAAAAAGTTTGACTATTCTTGAATTTCTTATAATAGTATTGTTCAATATACACTAAATTGCCTCTGGCTTCTTTCCCTCAACATAACTTCTCTTTTTATTTAACCATGTGGTAAAGTGTATCAATAACATTTTTTTTTTACTTTATTTAAGCTTTATTTAAACATATGATGTAACCCCACCACCCTCACCCAACCCCTCTTCCCCCCACCCCCCTCAGTTTGTTTTATGACATTAAGAGTCTCTTTTGTTTTTTTTCCCTCCCGATCCCATCTTCTTTCATTTTTACTTTTCCTACCACCTTAACTCCCACCCCCGTTGCATCTCCACTTCCTCATATCAGGGAGATCATGTGGTAGTTGTCTTTCTCCAGTTGACTTATTTCGCTAAGCATAATACGCTCTAGTTCCATCCATGTCATCGCAAATGGTAAGATTTCATTTCTTTTGATGGCTGCATAGTATTCCATCGTATATATATACCACATCTTCTTTATCCATTCATCTGTTGATGGACATCTAGGTTCTTTCCATAACTTGGCTATTGTGGACATTGCTGCTATAAACATTCGGGTACACATGCCCCTTTGGATCACTACGTTTGTATCTTTAGGATAGATACCCAGTAGTGCAATTGCTGGGTCATAAGGTAGCTCTATTTTCAATTTTTTGAGGAACCTCCATGCTGTTTTCCAGAGTGGTTGCACCAGCCACCAGAGTGGGAAAAGATATTTGCAAATGACATATCAGATAAAGGGCTAGTATCTAAAATCTATAAAGAGCTTAGCAAACTCAACACCCAAAGAACAAATAATCCAATCAAGAAATGGGCAGAGGACATGAACAGACATTTCTGCAAAGAAGACATCCAGATGGCCAACAGACACATGAAAAAGTGCTCCATATCACTGGGCATCAGGGAAATACAAATCAATAACATTTTTACCAGTGTATCGCAATTTATTTTATAAATACATCATACTTTGTTTCTCTAATGCATTATTGATATATACGTAGGTTGTTTATAGATTTTGGTTATCCCAAATAGTCCTTCAATGAACATTCCTCCAAATATCCAATTTTTTTTAAACTTTCAGATACAGGAGACTGGCAGTTGCAGAGGCGCAAGCAGTGGCTGTGGCGGCAGCTCTAGGCGCAGTGGCTGACGCCAAAAAGGGAGTGAACCTGCCCCAGACCATGGCTTTTGGGTCTGCACTTTCAAAAGCAGCGCTGAAGCTCTGAAATGCAGAATCTGTGGTATGAGAGAAGGCCCCTCTACCAGGAGATTGAAGAGAAGAAGAATTATAATTCTAGAAACAGAAAATCGACCACTTTCTAAAAGGAAGGACCAGCAGAGAAGTGAATCCAATGCGACGGGAAGATAGAACCCGGCGGGAGGGGCCGGCTCCCAGCAAGCGGCGGAACAATGGAGCACAAAGTCGGGGTGGGGGGAAGAGGGGTTGGGAGAGGGTGGTGGGGTTACATTATATGTTTAAATAAAGCTTAAATAAAGTTAAAAAAAAATGGAAGAAAAAAAAATTTATAAAAAAAAGAAGAAAAAAAAAAAAAAAAGTCTGCTCCAGGGGCGCCTGGGTGGCTCAGTGGGTTAAAGCCTCTGCCTTCGGCTCAGGTCATGATCCCAGGTTCCTGGGATCGAGCCCCGCATCTGGCTCTCTGCTTAGCGGGGAGCCTGCTTCTGCCTCTCTCTCTCTGCCTGCCTCTCTGCCTACTTGTGAACTTTGTCTGTCAAATAAATAAATAAAATCTTAAAAAAAAAAAAAAAGTCTGCTCCATGGAGGGACATTGCTCCAGAGGCTAAACCGGGGTGAAGACCTCACAGGGACAGCGTGGACTCAGGTCCCACGGGGTCACAGAAGGATCGGGGGTGTCTGAGTGTCGCAGAGCTCACAGGTATTAGAGCGGAAAAGCCTGCTGCGGAGACAGAGCCGAGGAGTGAGCTCTCAACTCGGGGTTTCCTAGAGCCGTGGTCTGTGACACGGGCCGGTGCTCTGTGCGAGGCGTCCCCACAAGATCCAGGGAGACTCCGACCTGGGAGACTTCAGGAATCTACGGGGTTCGGAGACTCCAGGTGGGACTCTGCCAGAGACAGAGATGCTTGGTCACAGGCTGGATGACCAGGATATAAAATCAATGCACAGAAATCAGTTGCATTTCTTTACACCAACAACAAGACAGAAGAAAGAGAAATTAAGGAGTCAATCCCATTTACAATTACACCCAAAACCGTAAGATACCTAGGAATAAACCTAACCAAAGAGGCAAAGAATCTATACTCAGAGAACTATAAAGTACTCATGAAAGAAATTGAGGAAGACACAAAGAAATGGAAAAATGTTCCATGCTCATGGATTGGAAGAATAAATATTGTGAAAATGTCTATGCTACCTAAAGCTATCTTCACATTTAATGCAATGCCTATCAAAATCCCATCCAATTTTTTCAAAGAAATGGAACAAATCATCGTAAAATTTATATGGAACCAGAAAAGACCTCGAATAGCCAAAGGAATATTGAAAACGAAAGCCAAAGTTGGTGGCATCACAATTGCAGACTTCAAGGTCTATCACAAAGCTGTCATCATCAAGACAGTATGGTACTGGCACAAAAACAGACACATAGATCAATGGAACAGAATAGAGAGCCCAGAAATAGACCCTCAACTCTATGGTCAACTAATCTTCGACAAAGCAGGAAAGAATATCCAATGGAAAAAAGACAGTCCCTTCAACAAATGGTGTTGGGAAAATTGGACAGCCACATGCAGAAAAATGAAATTGGACCATTTCCTTACACCACACACGAAAATAGACTCAAAATGGATGAAGGTCCTCAACGTGAGAAAGGAATCCATCAAAATCCTTGAGGAGAACACAGGCAGCAACCTCTTCGACCTCAGCTGCAGCAACTTCTTCCTAGGAACAACGCCAAAGGCAAGGGAAGCAAGGGCAAAAATGAACTATTGGGACTTCATCAAGATCAAAAGCCTCTGCACAGCAAAGGAAACAGTCAACAAAACCAAAAGACAACTGACAGAATGGGAGAAGATATTTGCAAACGACATATCAGATAAAGGGCTGGTATCCAAAATCTATAAAGAGCTTAGCAAACTCAACACCCAAAGAACAAATAATCCAATCAAGAAATGGGCAGAGGACATGAACAGACATTTCTGCAAAGAAGACATCCAGATAGCCAACAGACACATGAAAAGTGCTCCACATCACTGGGCATCAGGGAAATACAAATGAAAACCACAATGAGATACCACCTCACACCAGTCAGAATGGCTAAAATGAACAAGTGAGGAAATGACAGATGCTGGCGAGGATGTGGAGAAAGGGGAACCCTCCTACACTGTTGGTGGGAATGCAAGCTGGTGCAACCACTCTGGAAAACAGCATGGAGGTTCCTCAAAAAATTGAAAATAGAGCTATCCTATGACCCAGCAATTGCACTACTGGGTATTTACCCTAAAGGTACAAACGTAGTGATCCGAAGGGGCATGTGTACCTGAATGTTTATAGCAGCAATGTCCACAATAGCCAAGTTATGGAAAGAACCTATATGTCCATCAACAGATGAATGGATGAAGAATAGGTGGTATATATTTATACACACACACAATGGAATACTATGCAGCCCTCAAAAGAAATGAAATCTTACTATTTGTGACGACACGGATGGAACTAGAGCGTATTATGCTTAGCGAAATAAGTCAATTGGAGACAACTGTCAAATGATCTCCCTGATATGAGGAAGTGGAGATGCAACAGGGGTGGGGGTTAAGGTAGTAGGAAAAGAAAAAATGAAACAAGATGGGATCGGGAGGGAGACAATCCAAAAGAGACTCTTAATGTCATAAAACAAACTGAGGGGAGTGGGGGGGGAGAGGGGTTGGGAGAGGGTGGTGGGGTTACATTATATGTTGAAATAAAAAAGCTTAAAGGAAAAAAAAAAAACTTTCAGATACATTATTCCACTCCTTTTGTTTTTTCTTTTCCTAACCCTCTGATGATTTCTACCTGGCAGGATCCACAATTGCCTTATTTACTTTGTTCTCATACTCGTTAATCCATTCACATATTCCTTCATCTATTTTATAAATGTTTATGAACACTTCCATATGTCTAGAACTCTGCTGGGCAAAGGGGTTTCAAAACGAACATGTTACTGCTCAGAGAGATCTCAAAATCTAGCAGGAAAAACAACATGCAAATGCAATTTGCAAGTATGTTACTGGAATAGTTACTCGGGAAATATTAGCACAGAAGAAGGTACAAAGGAGAAAGAAAGAATGAGCAGGGCCTGGGTTTGGAGCTGGAGAAGACTTGATTAGGGAAGGGTTGAAAGAAGCAGGGACATTCCATCCAGAGCTTCTACACTCAGGTGTGATGACTGCTTAGCCAACAGCTTCCCAGGCCTTCCTCTCAGTGTTTTTCATTCTCTAGGTCAGAACCTACACTTTAAACAAAGAAATGCTGATG
>RCUC01170856.1:0-12500 GCA_003697995.1 Taxidea taxus jeffersonii | reverse complement strand
TGTTAGAGTAACTTACCTTGTAACATAATGCTGATACCTTTTTTTTTTCCCCCAGGCTGACACCAACAAAGATCGTATTGATGTTGCCAATGCCAGAGCAAAGAAACTTATTGACAGCTAACACTGCTGCTGTACTTCTTTATCGTGTATTCACTTCTCTAACTCCTCCTTCAAAGTCATTACCTTTTCAGAGTTTGACATTTTGGTTCCATGCTCTTCTCAATCAGGAGACAATGTACAAGAAGGGCCAGGAGTACAGACCCCTTATTCTTTTATGATCTCTTTCTGTTGAGGGTATACTACTGCTCAGACTTCCTTCCTAGTATTTTTTGTCCCTTGGTTCATAGTCTTAGATTGGTTTTTATACATGATATTTGGTATTACTTTGTATCCTCCTCATTTACTTTAGCAGGTTCTTTTGCTTTCAAGATTTGGAAGCATTGCCAAAGACAGCCATGAAGAAGGAAGCTAGAGGCAGGGGGAATGAGCACAAGGAGGAGAGGCAAGAGATAAGAGGTTGTTACCTCAGTAAAACCTGCATGCCACAAAGCAAAAGTTGCATAGCCACAGTAAAGATCTAGTTGGGTTTAATTTTTCAATTTAAGTTGCAGTTATTGCCAGTTTAGGCTACTACTTGGTTTCGGAGCTTTTATACATAATATTTTTGTTATATATCACAACTTGGCAAACTCTGCTCCAAAAACAATAGAATGACTTTTTCAAAATGGGCTTAGTTTCTGAACGTTTGGTGATTTATGTATGTACATAGACAGTGATCCCATTTCATACTGCACCATATAGGAACACTTTGTATAAATGAATGACTTTATTTTCACATTAGTAGTATCACGGCCCATTACATGCCTATTAACCTCGTAAATTTATTAGTCTTTGAAGAAAAAAATGTGTAAATATGTATTGTAACATGAGAATATCTCTCTAAAGCAGGGCTTAAAATTTTTTTGGAAAAGTTTGACAAAATATATTATGTGAATTCAGATTTACCTCAATGTCAAGAATTATGTTTAGATAGGAAAAAAGAAAGTTGTTTTGATCTCAGGTAGAAAAATAGTTATATTGCCTTGAGTTTTTTATAGCTTTAGACTTTAAAAAAGCTAGACTTTATTCTGTTTAACTAAAAGTGATCTGGAAAATTATGCCTTTGGTTTAATTATTGATGATTGCACTATCATTCATTTAGCCTTGTAGATTGAATTATGTCTAGAATCATGTTTATTTAGATCCTAAACAGTGTTATAATAATCTGATTGGTATTTGTCACCTTTATTTAAGTAGTATCTGCACACTTCGAAACTATTAATGTGGTTGGTTTGACCAGTACCACTGCTCGATCTTTACAATTAAATTTTATAACTAACTAGTGGAATTGTTCTTTCAAATAGGTCATATGTTTCTGTGACTATTTGGTGGGGGCTGGGGGGCAAAAATTTCATCAGCTCTTAACAAACTGAATAAAGCAAAGGTCTTTAAATCAAGAAGCACTCTGATGGAAAGCTGCCTTTATAGGATCTTTCCCATTTTTTATTGGAAATACTGACAGGACTTTTCTTCCTACGATTTGTCATGAGGGTCATTTTAAAGCTCTTATTCATTTGAGCTTTAATACACTAATGATTGAAAGGATGTTTATGCACTAGAACTATAACCCACTTAGTGAAGGTACTGTTAACATGAGGAAAGAGGAAAATTTAGAGTGAGATTCAGTCAGGCCCTCTGGAATAGAAATGCTCCATGCCAAAAGGAGTAGTTTGGCAGGTGGTGGTAAATGTGTAAAGAGATAAAGTATAAAACACTAGGGATTGTGATGTACCTAAATTAAAAAAATTTTTTCATGTTATGGCTAAAGGCAATAGTTCTGAGGATACCAAAATGCTGCCCCCACAATATAATTGGTTAGAAGTGTAAGTTAAGCGCTCAGCTATCTGAATTTATACTCTGCCACTTGGCTGAGACTGTAAGCCCGTTTCTATGCCTCAGTTTCCTTGTCTGTAAATGGGGATTAATAATTCCTCCTCCATAGAGTTGTCACGAAAAGTCAGTGTGGTGATGCCATG
This sequence comes from Taxidea taxus jeffersonii, assembly GCA_003697995.1. Lineage (NCBI taxonomy): Eukaryota > Metazoa > Chordata > Mammalia > Carnivora > Mustelidae > Taxidea > Taxidea taxus. Next base: position 10,425 of record RCUC01170856.1, on the reverse strand, counting down.
TCAAGAACTGAGAGCAGCACCCAGTAAATGCAAGAGCTTAATAAATTATAGTTGCTATCCTCTCTTGGTGGAGCTCTTTTTGGGTCAAGAGTCCATTTGTGAATTTGATGAAAGACAACTTAGCCTATCTCCCCAGAGAAATAAACCAAACATGAATCACGCATAAGTAAAAATCACACATCAGTGGGTCTTAAAAGCCTATCTGTGGATCCCAGTTTACAAATGCCTCCAAGGAAAAGAAAGAGGGAAAAAGAAGAGGGATGAGGTCATAGAAGTTAGGTCCATAATGCAGTAGAAATACAAGCTATTGACTTAAAGCCTTTTCTGATTTTCTCCTGTAACATTGTCTGGAAACTTGTTTCCGTTACTTTTGAAAGGTAGTAACTGAAAGTACTTAACACAAGCTCTAGAGTCTGACCACCTGTTTCAAATTTTGCTTTATTCATTTACTTGTGTACTCTTGAGCATAACACTAACCTATAATTAAGGAGTTCAAAAATAGTATCACCCTCAGGGCACCTGGGTGGCTCAGTGGGTTAAGCCTCTGCTTTCAGCTCAGGTCATGATTCCCAGGATCCTGAGATCTTCGCATCTGGCTCTCTGCTCAGCAGGGAGTCTGCTTCCCCGCACCTCCACGCCCTCCCACCCTGTCTGCCTCTCTACCTACTTATGATCTCTGTCAAATAAATAAATAAAATCTTTTTTAAAAAAATTGTATCACCCTCAATTTAATTTTTTAACACTAAGCTCCTTCTTCAAGTTTCCAATCTTATAATAACAGTGGTATTTATCCCCGATAGTTATGCTTGTTTCTTTCCTCCTTCACTCTTGGTGTCAGAAGAGAGAGAGAGAGAAAGCGCAAGCAGGGGGAGCCAGCAGGCAGAATGAGAAGCAGGCTCCCTGCTCAGCAGGGAGCCCAATGTGGGACTTGATCCCAGGACCCTGGGGTCATGACCTGAGCCCAAAGCAGAGGCTTAACCAACTGAGCCACCCAAGTGTCCCTTCCTTCATCCTTGTTACCACACTTCAACTTAGATATTTTCATGTCATATGTGAATTATGAATCTTCTCTTAACCCAGACATTCTATATTCAATTGCACTTTAATTATTTTTAAATATTATTTTCTCTTTTAAATATTATTTAAAATATTTTTTAAATATTAATTTTAAATTATTTATTTTTAATAATATTTAAATATTTTTTATTTTTAAATAATATTTTCTTTAAATATTATTTTCTCTATTAGGTCACTGTCTTATCAAAATTCCAGATTATGCCAGTTACATTCCTAATCAGATTTGTATTTTTTTTTCAGATTTGTATTTCTCAGATTGATAGTCAAGTTCCTTATTCTCTAGTCATTTGTTTTCATCCTTTTTAATGTAGTATTTGCTCCAAGCCTTTTGTTTCTATATGACTCGCTAACTTCTATTTTAATGCCTTACAGGTGAAATAAATGGCACCATTTATTGATTGCTTACTCTATCATGGGCACTCTTCTAAAATGCCTTTATGTATCTTTTTACTGCATCTTCCTAACAAACCTGAATGGTTGTTTGGAGGTATTCTCCATATTACAGATGAGCATAAATTGCTCAAATTCACAAAGCTAGTAAATGACAGACTATGTATTCAAACCAGGATCTTTCTGACTCCAAGGCCCATGATCTTAATATGCTCCACTGACTTCTAACCAGGCTCTAAAAGAATGTGGGTGACTTCAGGTTGGTGGCCAAACAAATATGGGTCTCCAGACCACACACAGGTTAACCAACTTCATTATGTTGGCTCATAGGTAAGTAAATACTTGTGCTTTATAAATCTGGGCATGTTACTTTATATAGTTTCTGCCCACAAGTAGCTCATTCTAGCAAGAGACAGATGAATATAGTGCTATAACAGATGGGGGAGCAGTTATTTGGCTTAGACTTAAAATGAGTTTTAGATAGAAGAAGCACGTTTAGTGAGACAGGGCATTCCTGACTGAGCAAACAATGTAAAGGCAATTACAGGGGAGGCACACTCTGTGGGTTTAAGGAGCAGAATAATCTGGTATGACTGGGCAGGTTAAATGAGAGTAAAGAAAGGGTATCTGGAAATAAGGTTGGGTCCAAATTGTGAAAGCTAGCAGTCACTGATTCTCAGAGATGGGGGATATTTTTTAACTCCAATTAATAATTAAATGTCTGGGGACATTTAAGTTGTTTACTTTAGAAGTTCTGATTTATTAGATGTTAAGCACTGATTTAAAAAAAACAAACCTAGAGAAACATTGTTTAGTAGACCAAAAGATTAAGCATTGAATTTTACAAAAAGCAAAACTCAGTTGCTAAGGATAAATTGGCAGCCCATCCCTCCCCATGTTGAGAAACAGAAAATAACATGGGAAATACGGAATACCCAGATCAGATTTCAAGTCAGAGAGATTTATGCATATAAACACTAAGCTATTGTGATCTATTGACTTAATGGTTAAACTAGGTTTATAAAACAAGAACTGACAATACATGCTAAATTGCCCTGGCAAAGACAAAACCTCTGAACATTAAAGTGGTAGTTTCCGAAATGTTCATGTCAGTAACAACCAGAAGTCATCTACCTTTGTACTTTTAGTTTCTCTTAATAAGCATGGTTCCAGTGCTGCAAGATGCTTATCAGTCACATGAAGGCATTTCAGTACTCCTGCATTTTAACAAGAACATGAAACATTTCTTTCTAATTAGTTTACTTTTAAAGGGCCACATAAAAGTTAAAGTTCTGCCTTCTTCCTTTGAAGGATTAACCCTTTTTCCAGCCAAAGTTCATTAAAAATTCTTTATTTAGTATATTCTCGCATCCAGAGAATAAACTTTATAAACATAGGTTATTTTAAAATATTGTAGCAGTAGTTTTTGATAGGTAATTTTATTAGAATTATAAATACAAAAAGGGAAAAGGATTATCAGAAATAAGACATTATTTCTAACAAAGCTTCAGGAAAATCTTGATTATGACAACCCTTTGTATCTTACAAGTTTTGCATATATGATTTTAGCTCAGAGCCCCTTACCAATAAGGCACGTGCAATAGTAAAAACTTTGCTACTGCAGCCTTGGGGAACATCTCTTAGTGTTGTGTTGGTGCTTTCTCTGACAAAGTACACTTTTAATCAAGACAGTCACATGTTTATGTACATTCTAACTTCCAAATATAAAACTGTAATTGAACTGATGGACTGAAATAAAATCATAAGCCCTTAGATCAACCATGGTAGCCGCTCACAAATTATTTAAATTTCATAAAAATATGAAATGTTAACACAGGTGGAATGGCAACTGACTTTATGAAAGCGCTCACACACTGAAACTAAACATGAAATTTCAAGCTGTGATATGGAGTGGTTCTGTTATCAAGCAGCATCCTTCATTGTGTAAATAGCAATGAGCTACTGATTTTCTTAAAGCCAGACTAATGATGGTTTTGATGATCAACACTGTCCTTTATCCTATCCATGACTCAAAATGGAGGACTCTCACTGTCCCTTGATTTTTTAGCTTCTTAAGACGAGCCCTGGAAAGGAAAAAGATCACTGAAATATCTGCGGGAGCATCATCTCCATACTGCAGATAATCCTTGACAACAACCAGAGCCTCTGATTCAGCCAGATTACAAGAGATTCCATGTCAGTGTCCTGTAAGTTTCCCAAGCTCCTGGAGAACATCATGCAAATTTCTTCTTAGTTGCCGTGAACCTCTCCATGTACTAAAAATCATAAGAGAAGAATATGGTATTTTGGTAAATAAAAATATTAGCCTTTTTAAAAATTAGATTTTGTGATTTTTCCATTTAGGATTTTATTGGCTATGGTCTTTTTCATTTCCTACAAAATCGACCTATTCTAAATGCAGATTTAAAGCACACAGCTTTGGGTTTTTCCCTTATATTTTAAGAGGACACCCATCAAAAGACAAAAATGCTTTATAAAAAGCTACTTGGAAGAAAAGTTATCTTGGCACAATAACATTTAGCTAATTTTTAGAATCCACCTTCAAAATGGGGAACAAATCCTGCTGACATAAACAGGATTATGCATACATCCTGTAGCTATAAACGTTCATGTAGTTTCTCCATTGTCATCTCTGGAACAGTGATGAAGTACACTAATACATACCTTATCATATCCTTCCAGTTCTCGAAGTTTCTTTATTTCAAAAAGGTTGCCTTCCACAGCAAGCAGACAGATCTGGGAATCACTGAGAATGCTCTGTGGAAGCATGCTGAGCTCAAGACAGTTCTCTTCCAGGCGAAGAACTTTAAGGCGAGGACAGCAAGAGATCTTTACTGAGATCTGTGATATCTATTGAACAACAAAAGAATCATAGGAGAAAGCAAAAGCACTACTATATACATATATTTTTTTACTAAATTAAAACAAAAACTTGACCATTTGTCCTAGTTCTTTTACCACCTCCATTTTCTCACCACCTACTCATTCCCAAAGCCTGTGCTATCTAGCTTCTGTTACTCCTCCTCCACTTTTTGGAAAAAAGATGCTGTTTGAAGATTACCAGTGGCTTTTTAGAAACAAAAATGTTCTAATAAAAGTACTGTTCATTACAGGAAATTTGAGAGTCAAATAAGTTTAAAGAAAAAAGTTATCACTAATCTGCCACCATAAACGTTTTGGTGCATTTACATTTACTGCCAATCTTTTATGTGTAGATGGATGTGGAGCTGCTATACTGCCGAAGTCAAGGATTCACTGTCCTCAATCCCTGTTGGATTTGACTACCATCTACCACTTCTTTGAAACTCCTCCTTGTACCTAAATAGTGGACTTTTCTTTTGAATTATTCCTGATTTTTGGGTCCCCCACCCCTTGTTCCTATGGACATTTTTTTTAAAGATTTATTTATTTGAGAGAGAGATCACAAGTAGGCAGAGAGAGGGGGAAGCAGGCTCCCGGCTGAGCAGAGAGCCCGATGCGGGGCTCAATCCCAGGACCCTGAGATCATGACCTGAGCCCACAGCAGAGACTCAACCCACTGAGCCACCCATGCGCCCCCCTATGGACACTTTCAATAGCAGTGTAATACTTAATATTGGATCTTTTTCCTAAACTTCCTCCTTAAAAGCTCATCCTTTCTTAAAGCTATCACTTCTGTTAAGACCTGAAAATCTTTATCTACCTTCATGCCTGCTCATGTCTATTTTTCTCCTGTCTAATTTTTAGTAATAAAAAATTTCGGTTAGGATGAGTCACCATCATAATCAGCTCAGTGTATCCATTTATCCACTCAGTAGCACCACTCTTCTCTTAGGTCCTTGAACAATTAATCTTTGATTCATTCACCTCTTTTGCCCTTTAAATTCTCCAAGTCACCACATTATATTTACTCTGCCTGGTATTTCAGACCATCACCTGGGAACTTGTTACAAATATAAATTCTCAGAGGCACCTGGGTGGCTCAGTCAGTTCAGCATCCAACTTTTGATTCTGGCTCAAGTCATGATCTTAGGGTTGATATGGAGTCCCACGTTGGACTCCACATTCATCTGAGAGTCGTCTTGAGATTGTCTCCCTCTGCCTGCCCCCCTTGCTTGTGTGTGCACATGCACGTGTGTTCTCTAAAAAAAAGATCTTAATTTTTTTTAAAGATTTTGTCAGAGTGCACATGTGCACAGGAGAGGGGTCAGGCTGAAGGGAGAAGCAAGCTCTCTGCTGAGCAAAAAGCCTAATTTGGGACTCAATCCCAGGACCCTGGGATCATGAACTGAGCCAAAGGCAGACGCTTAACAGACCGAGCCACCCAAGATTCCCGATAAAAATCTTTTTAAAAAATGTAAAGTCTCAGACCCCACTCCAGACCTACTGAATCACAAATGTGGAGAATGGGGACCCAGTGATATCTTCACAAGCTCTTCTGGTTAGTGTGGTGCACACAAATCAGAACCAGTGATTATAGGACAGCAGCATAGGCGAATGGGGTGATTGCATAATTAGTACTTCTTTTTTTTTTAAAGATTATTTATTTATTTATTTGACAGAGAGAGGGATCACAAGTAGGCAGAGAGGCAGGCAGAGAGAGAGAGAGGGTTGGAAGCAGGCTCCCTGCTGAGCAGAGAGCCCGATGTGGGGCTCGATCCCAGGACCCTGGGATCATGACCTGAGCTGAAGACAGAGGCTTTAAACCACTGAGCCACCCAGGCGCCCCCGTAATTTGTACTTCTTAAGGTTTTTCTGTAAGTTTTTTTTTCACAATTTTTTCCCCCAAAAAAGTTCAACATACAAGAATATCCACTTTTGGGCATACCTGGGTGGCTCAGTCAGGCGTCTGCCTTTGGCTGGGGTCATGATCCTGGGGTCTTGGGATTGAGCCTCGCTTCTCTCTCTGCCTCTGCCTCAATCTCTCTCTCTCTCTCTCTTTCATGAATAAATAAATATTAAAAAAATATATATCTACTTTCACAGAAAAGGTGAGGCAATCTCAAAGACAGACTGAATTTTTTTTTTTAAAGATTTTATTTATTTGACAGAGAGAGATCACAAGTAGGCAGAGAGGCAGGCAGAGAGGAAGGGAAGCAGGCTCCCTGCTGAGCAGAGAGCCCGATGCGGGACTTGATCCCAGGACCCTGGGATCATGACCTGAGCTGAAGGCAGAGGCTTTAACACACTGAGCCACCCAGGCACCCTGACAGACTGAATTTTATCACAGTATAAGATTACTACAATCTAGAACGGTTTTATACAAGAAAACCTGGCAGTGATTGAAATGTTTATCTTTGTGGTTCAATATGGTTGCCACATACAGCTTTTGAGCACTTGAAAAATAGCTAGTGGCAATAGAGGAACTTAATTTTTAAATCTAAATTTTAACATCCATGTGTGTCTATTGTATTGGAGTGTGCAAATCTAGAATTGTAGGCAGTAAAAAAGGCCACTTAGGGCGCCTGGGTGGCACAGTTGGTTAAGCAACTGTCTTCAGTTCAGGTCACGATCCCGGAGTCCCAGGATCGAGTCCCGCATCGGGCTCCCAGCTCCATGGGTAGTCTGCTTCTCCCTCCGACCTTCTCCCCTCTCATGCTCTCTCTCACTCTCTCTCTCTCTGAAATAAATAAATAAAATCTTTAAAAAAAAAAGGCCACTTAGTCTCACTATGTTTAATGTTTCATCATTTAAGCTTTATGTCTTGACCAAGGATTATTTCTCCAGTCAGATACTTATTAACCAAATAGCTTCCAAAGTAATGGAAACCAATTTCAAATATTTCAATTAAAGCTGTCCAACAATGAAATGGGCCAGAAAGCCTGTCAGTTGTGAATTTTCAGTAAAAGCAGGACACACTTGAGAAAGATGTCAATAAAAGGACAATGAATTATCTCTCTTGTCCAACTCCAAGAACTTATGAGTTAAAGCCTCTTTTCCAGGGCACCTGGGTGGCTCAGTGGGTTAAAGCCTCTGCCTTCGGTTCAGGTCATGATCCCAGGGTCCAGGGATCAAGCCCCGATCGAGCCCCTCATCAGGCTCTCTGCTCAGCTTTCCCTCCTCTCTCTCTGCCTGCCTCTCTGCCTACTTGTGATCTCTGTCTGTCAAATAAGTAAAATATTTTTTTTAAAAAAGCCTCTTTTCCACTCTACCTGACATAGCTCCCTGCAAGATGATTAGAGGCATATTTGAAGAGGCTCTGAATTCAAGATTTGTGAGACAGTTTAACTTTTGAAATTATTCTACCCCATTACCCATCCCACTCTCCTAAAAACACCTACACAACACACACACACACACACACAGTGTCTCAACTAATTCTATAGCACTTTGAGCTTTGAAATAGTCTAGCCCATAGACTATACCACTCATCTAGCCTCTGATACCCAGCTTCATGACTACAGTTTAGAAAAGAATGGATTACATAAGACTGTAAACACACATGATGTAGGAAAAAACCCTTAAGCTCTAGACCTGGTTCTGGTTGAGATTGAGTTCGATGACCTGCAGCTCCCCCACTATGTCAGGTATGCTCCGAATCTGATTCTTGGAGAGATCCACTACATCCAAGTGCCGGAGGCTACAGAGTTGTGGTGGTAGTGCTCGAAGCTGGTTCCCAGAGAGGCTCAGGGTCTTGAGGGCTGCCAGTTGCCCAAAGGTAGATGGTAGCTCTCTCAAGTGGTTGTTGTTCAGGCTTAGCATCTCTAATTTTTTCAGATTGCATAACTCTTCAGGAAGAACAGCTGGCAAAGAAAAAAATTAAAAACCTGAATGATACAGCTGAGACACACTTTAGACAAAGTTTAGAAAAACTATATGGCCACCTTATATGCCTCCTATCAATACACATAAAATTCCAACATTTTGTGCCATTTTTAAGTATTGCATTTTACCAACATAATCTTCAGAAAGTGAGGGTGCCATCAAAATACAGGAAAGCATTTATGTGTATATTGGGCTCCTTTTGTAAAAGGACCTCTGCAGAATCCGACAGCAATTTTGTGGGATTTGTTAGGCTCCCCCTTCCCACTCCATCCCCTTTTTTAAATTTGCAAAATTAGCTCTGTGTACATTACATCCCAAAGATGGTCTTCCCTTTCAAGTCCACATTAAGCCAGTACCAATCATTACACACCAGAGGAGGCGTGTAGATTTAATTACGAGATAGCTTCAAGCACTCTGTGTCTTGAGCTCTCAGAGCGGTTTCATAACAACAAAAATCAGCTTGTAAGAAAAAACCACCCTTCTTAATAGCTGATCACTAGCAAAAGCTTCCCAAGCGCAAAAGCCGTACTCAGTTTGTTGTTGTTCAAGGAGAGGCTCTTCAGCACAGTGAACTTCCCTATAATCATAGGCGGTAGGCTCTCGATCTTGTTGTTGGACAAGTCGATGGTCCTTAGATTGCTGGTCAGCTTCTGCAGCTCTGAGGGGAACTGGAGAAAGGGGTTCACAGCGCGAAGAATCCCTCACCGATTAACTTCACCACCCCCGCAGTCCCTCTCCCTTTAATTTCCCTGGTCCGTCCCCTCCTCGTCTCACCTCGGTCAGCCCACGGTCCTTAAGCTGAAAGACACCAGTTTTCTGCGCGGTTTCCACATGAGCGCGGAGGGCACTGTTTCCCATCCTAGGACCGCGGCTCAGGTCCCTGCAGGAAGGAAGCGCAGCTGTCACCGCTCAGTTCAGGCATCCAGCCACCCCATCCGCCTCTCGGCTGGGTCTCTTGGCCAAGCTGTCACCTTCTGCCGACTCCTAGATCTTGGGGACCAACTAAGAGTGTCAAGGAAGAAAGGGAAGAACAGCCCGACCACCACGCCCAACAGGTTTTACAGCTGTTCCGAGGCCTGACGCCGCTAGAGCCTACGAATGATAAGGAAGCGCGGGACTTGTCTCCTACCCCTCAGCTCACAGCCAGCTCAGCAAGGGAAGACCCGCGGCCCGCGCTCGCCCGGGAAGAGCTCCCCGGGCTTCCACCAGGGCGGAAACGCCCAGTGACGTCATCGATCCGCGCCGCGCGGTCGCCCTGCGTTCCACTCACTCGTCGCGGGAGCCGGGGAGGTGGGTCCCAGCCATGGCTGCTGCGAACCCTTGGGATCCCGCGTCCGCGCCGAGTGCTGCCGGGCTACTGCTGGGCCATTTAGTAGCTTCGGGGGTGGTCACTCAGGTGCGTGGACGGCGATGGCGTCATTAAGGGGGTGCCGGCGGTGGCGACAGAAGATGGCTGTGAGGTGGTGGTACTGGGCAGCGGGCCCGTGTGTGAGGGTGCTGGGTGGGGGCTGTGGTGGAGTAGAGGCCGATGGAAGCCCTTCCAGGCAACAGTAGTGACGGTTCTGTAGTGGTTGTGCGAAAGCGAGGTTCCGAGCAGAGAGGATGTTTCAAGTGTCTCGGGGCGAGTTATCCTCGGTCAGTTCGTGAGGGATAATAAAGATCAGTCTTTTTCTCACCCAGTGATAGCGCCTCTATATAGTAATGGGTGCCGGGGTTGGGAAATAGGATTAAGTGTTAAACGCTCCCAAACGCTTGTTTGAGGTGTTGAAGTATATTTGGGGCGGGAGAGCTTCAGGGAAGGCACGCAACTTTAAAGGCAAAAAAATAAAGAATTTTTTTTTTAAATGTTGAGAAATACCGGGAAGACCTTGGAAGGTGAATGCAGGAGGGGAGTAATTATCAGAGAAGAGGCACATTAGTCCCAGCTTTTTAGTTGTAGTTTTAGGCTCCGCAAGAACATGTTCATATGCCAAAGTGAAAGGAGCCAATAGAGGAAGAAATTAAAGATACGCGGGAATAATGGAATCCAAGTGGCAGAAGTGACAAGGGAATGGGGAAAGTGAGATTGAGGGAAAGAAAATTTGAGATAACGAGCAAGTTGAGGGTTTTCACTAAAAAGGAAATGGAAAAGTAGAAAGGTAAAATCATCCGCAGAGATTAGCTGTATGAACATAATGGAAGATATTTAGAAGA
>RCUC01170855.1:0-12515 GCA_003697995.1 Taxidea taxus jeffersonii | reverse complement strand
TGTTAGAGTAACTTACCTTGTAACATAATGCTGATACCTTTTTTTTTCCCCCCAGGCTGACACCAACAAAGATCGTATTGATGTTGCCAATGCCAGAGCAAAGAAACTTATTGACAGCTAACACTGCTGCTGTACTTCTTTATCGTGTATTCACTTCTCTAACTCCTCCTTCAAAGTCATTACCTTTTCAGAGTTTGACATTTTGGTTCCATGCTCTTCTCAATCAGGAGACAATGTACAAGAAGGGCCAGGAGTACAGACCCCTTATTCTTTTATGATCTCTTTCTGTTGAGGGTATACTACTGCTCAGACTTCCTTCCTAGTATTTTTTGTCCCTTGGTTCATAGTCTTAGATTGGTTTTTATACATGATATATAGTATTACTTTGTATCCTCCTCATTTACTTTAGCAGGTTCTTTTGCTTTCAAGATTTGGAAGCATTGCCAAAGACAGCCATGAAGAAGGAAGCTAGAGGCAGGGGGAATGAGCACAAGGAGGAGAGGCAAGAGATAAGAGGTTGTTACCTCAGTAAAACCTGCATGCCACAAAGCAAAAGTTGCATAGCCACAGTAAAGATCTAGTTGGGTTTAATTTTTCAATTTAAGTTGCAGTTATTGCCAGTTTAGGCTACTACTTGGTTTCGGAGCTTTTATACATAATATTTTTGTTATATATCACAACTTGGCAAACTCTGCTCCAAAAACAATAGAATGACTTTTTCAAAATGGGCTTAGTTTCTGAACGTTTGGTGATTTATGTATGTACATAGACAGTGATCCCATTTCATACTGCACCATATAGGAACACTTTGTATAAATGAATGACTTTATTTTCACATTAGTAGTATCACGGCCCATTACATGCCTATTAACCTCGTAAATTTATTAGTCTTTGAAGAAAAAAATGTGTAAATATGTATTGTAACATGAGAATATCTCTCTAAAGCAGGGCTTAAAATTTTTTTGGAAAAGTTTGACAAAATATATTATGTGAATTCAGATTTACCTCAATGTCAAGAATTATGTTTAGATAGGAAAAAAGAAAGTTGTTTTGATCTCAGGTAGAAAAATAGTTATATTGCCTTGAGTTTTTTATAGCTTTAGACTTTAAAAAAGCTAGACTTTATTCTGTTTAACTAAAAGTGATCTGGAAAATTATGCCTTTGGTTTAATTATTGATGATTGCACTATCATTCATTTAGCCTTGTAGATTGAATTATGTCTAGAATCATGTTTATTTAGATCCTAAACAGTGTTATAATAATCTGATTGGTATTTGTCACCTTTATTTAAGTAGTATCTGCACACTTCGAAACTATTAATGTGGTTGGTTTGACCAGTACCACTGCTCGATCTTTACAATTAAATTTTATAACTAACTAGTGGAATTGTTCTTTCAAATAGGTCATATGTTTCTGTGACTATTTGGTGGGGGCTGGGGGGCAAAAATTTCATCAGCTCTTAACAAACTGAATAAAGCAAAGGTCTTTAAATCAAGAAGCACTCTGATGGAAAGCTGCCTTTATAGGATCTTTCCCATTTTTTATTGGAAATACTGACAGGACTTTTCTTCCTACGATTTGTCATGAGGGTCATTTTAAAGCTCTTATTCATTTGAGCTTTAATACACTAATGATTGAAAGGATGTTTATGCACTAGAACTATAACCCACTTAGTGAAGGTACTGTTAACATGAGGAAAGAGGAAAATTTAGAGTGAGATTCAGTCAGGCCCTCTGGAATAGAAATGCTCCATGCCAAAAGGAGTAGTTTGGCAGGTGGTGGTAAATGTGTAAAGAGATAAAGTATAAAACACTAGGGATTGTGATGTACCTAAATTAAAAAAATTTTTTCATGTTATGGCTAAAGGCAATAGTTCTGAGGATACCAAAATGCTGCCCCCACAATATAATTGGTTAGAAGTGTAAGTTAAGCGCTCAGCTATCTGAATTTATACTCTGCCACTTGGCTGAGACTGTAAGCCCGTTTCTATGCCTCAGTTTCCTTGTCTGTAAATGGGGATTAATAATTCCTCCTCCATAGAGTTGTCACGAAAAGTCAGTGTGGTGATGCCATGTCAAGAACTGAGAGCAGCACCCAGTAAATGCAAGAGCTTAATAAATTATAGTTGCTATCCTCTCTTGGTGGAGCTCTTTTTGGGTCAAGAGTCCATTTGTGAATTTGATGAAAGACAACTTAGCCTATCTCCCCAGAGAAATAAACCAAACATGAATCACGCATAAGTAAAAATCACACATCAGTGGGTCTTAAAAGCCTATCTGTGGATCCCAGTTTACAAATGCCTCCAAGGAAAAGAAAGAGGGAAAAAGAAGAGGGATGAGGTCATAGAAGTTAGGTCCATAATGCAGTAGAAATACAAGCTATTGACTTAAAGCCTTTTCTGATTTTCTCCTGTAACATTGTCTGGAAACTTGTTTCCGTTACTTTTGAAAGGTAGTAACTGAAAGTACTTAACACAAGCTCTAGAGTCTGACCACCTGTTTCAAATTTTGCTTTATTCATTTACTTGTGTACTCTTGAGCATAACACTAACCTATAATTAAGGAGTTCAAAAATAGTATCACCCTCAGGGCACCTGGGTGGCTCAGTGGGTTAAGCCTCTGCTTTCAGCTCAGGTCATGATTCCCAGGATCCTGAGATCTTCGCATCTGGCTCTCTGCTCAGCAGGGAGTCTGCTTCCCCGCACCTCCACGCCCTCCCACCCTGTCTGCCTCTCTACCTACTTATGATCTCTGTCAAATAAATAAATAAAATCTTTTTTAAAAAAATTGTATCACCCTCAATTTAATTTTTTAACACTAAGCTCCTTCTTCAAGTTTCCAATCTTATAATAACAGTGGTATTTATCCCCGATAGTTATGCTTGTTTCTTTCCTCCTTCACTCTTGGTGTCAGAAGAGAGAGAGAGAGAAAGCGCAAGCAGGGGGAGCCAGCAGGCAGAATGAGAAGCAGGCTCCCTGCTCAGCAGGGAGCCCAATGTGGGACTTGATCCCAGGACCCTGGGGTCATGACCTGAGCCCAAAGCAGAGGCTTAACCAACTGAGCCACCCAAGTGTCCCTTCCTTCATCCTTGTTACCACACTTCAACTTAGATATTTTCATGTCATATGTGAATTATGAATCTTCTCTTAACCCAGACATTCTATATTCAATTGCACTTTAATTATTTTTAAATATTATTTTCTCTTTTAAATATTATTTAAAATATTTTTTAAATATTAATTTTAAATTATTTATTTTTAATAATATTTAAATATTTTTTATTTTTAAATAATATTTTCTTTAAATATTATTTTCTCTATTAGGTCACTGTCTTATCAAAATTCCAGATTATGCCAGTTACATTCCTAATCAGATTTGTATTTTTTTTTCAGATTTGTATTTCTCAGATTGATAGTCAAGTTCCTTATTCTCTAGTCATTTGTTTTCATCCTTTTTAATGTAGTATTTGCTCCAAGCCTTTTGTTTCTATATGACTCGCTAACTTCTATTTTAATGCCTTACAGGTGAAATAAATGGCACCATTTATTGATTGCTTACTCTATCATGGGCACTCTTCTAAAATGCCTTTATGTATCTTTTTACTGCATCTTCCTAACAAACCTGAATGGTTGTTTGGAGGTATTCTCCATATTACAGATGAGCATAAATTGCTCAAATTCACAAAGCTAGTAAATGACAGACTATGTATTCAAACCAGGATCTTTCTGACTCCAAGGCCCATGATCTTAATATGCTCCACTGACTTCTAACCAGGCTCTAAAAGAATGTGGGTGACTTCAGGTTGGTGGCCAAACAAATATGGGTCTCCAGACCACACACAGGTTAACCAACTTCATTATGTTGGCTCATAGGTAAGTAAATACTTGTGCTTTATAAATCTGGGCATGTTACTTTATATAGTTTCTGCCCACAAGTAGCTCATTCTAGCAAGAGACAGATGAATATAGTGCTATAACAGATGGGGGAGCAGTTATTTGGCTTAGACTTAAAATGAGTTTTAGATAGAAGAAGCACGTTTAGTGAGACAGGGCATTCCTGACTGAGCAAACAATGTAAAGGCAATTACAGGGGAGGCACACTCTGTGGGTTTAAGGAGCAGAATAATCTGGTATGACTGGGCAGGTTAAATGAGAGTAAAGAAAGGGTATCTGGAAATAAGGTTGGGTCCAAATTGTGAAAGCTAGCAGTCACTGATTCTCAGAGATGGGGGATATTTTTTAACTCCAATTAATAATTAAATGTCTGGGGACATTTAAGTTGTTTACTTTAGAAGTTCTGATTTATTAGATGTTAAGCACTGATTTAAAAAAAACAAACCTAGAGAAACATTGTTTAGTAGACCAAAAGATTAAGCATTGAATTTTACAAAAAGCAAAACTCAGTTGCTAAGGATAAATTGGCAGCCCATCCCTCCCCATGTTGAGAAACAGAAAATAACATGGGAAATACGGAATACCCAGATCAGATTTCAAGTCAGAGAGATTTATGCATATAAACACTAAGCTATTGTGATCTATTGACTTAATGGTTAAACTAGGTTTATAAAACAAGAACTGACAATACATGCTAAATTGCCCTGGCAAAGACAAAACCTCTGAACATTAAAGTGGTAGTTTCCGAAATGTTCATGTCAGTAACAACCAGAAGTCATCTACCTTTGTACTTTTAGTTTCTCTTAATAAGCATGGTTCCAGTGCTGCAAGATGCTTATCAGTCACATGAAGGCATTTCAGTACTCCTGCATTTTAACAAGAACATGAAACATTTCTTTCTAATTAGTTTACTTTTAAAGGGCCACATAAAAGTTAAAGTTCTGCCTTCTTCCTTTGAAGGATTAACCCTTTTTCCAGCCAAAGTTCATTAAAAATTCTTTATTTAGTATATTCTCGCATCCAGAGAATAAACTTTATAAACATAGGTTATTTTAAAATATTGTAGCAGTAGTTTTTGATAGGTAATTTTATTAGAATTATAAATACAAAAAGGGAAAAGGATTATCAGAAATAAGACATTATTTCTAACAAAGCTTCAGGAAAATCTTGATTATGACAACCCTTTGTATCTTACAAGTTTTGCATATATGATTTTAGCTCAGAGCCCCTTACCAATAAGGCACGTGCAATAGTAAAAACTTTGCTACTGCAGCCTTGGGGAACATCTCTTAGTGTTGTGTTGGTGCTTTCTCTGACAAAGTACACTTTTAATCAAGACAGTCACATGTTTATGTACATTCTAACTTCCAAATATAAAACTGTAATTGAACTGATGGACTGAAATAAAATCATAAGCCCTTAGATCAACCATGGTAGCCGCTCACAAATTATTTAAATTTCATAAAAATATGAAATGTTAACACAGGTGGAATGGCAACTGACTTTATGAAAGCGCTCACACACTGAAACTAAACATGAAATTTCAAGCTGTGATATGGAGTGGTTCTGTTATCAAGCAGCATCCTTCATTGTGTAAATAGCAATGAGCTACTGATTTTCTTAAAGCCAGACTAATGATGGTTTTGATGATCAACACTGTCCTTTATCCTATCCATGACTCAAAATGGAGGACTCTCACTGTCCCTTGATTTTTTAGCTTCTTAAGACGAGCCCTGGAAAGGAAAAAGATCACTGAAATATCTGCGGGAGCATCATCTCCATACTGCAGATAATCCTTGACAACAACCAGAGCCTCTGATTCAGCCAGATTACAAGAGATTCCATGTCAGTGTCCTGTAAGTTTCCCAAGCTCCTGGAGAACATCATGCAAATTTCTTCTTAGTTGCCGTGAACCTCTCCATGTACTAAAAATCATAAGAGAAGAATATGGTATTTTGGTAAATAAAAATATTAGCCTTTTTAAAAATTAGATTTTGTGATTTTTCCATTTAGGATTTTATTGGCTATGGTCTTTTTCATTTCCTACAAAATCGACCTATTCTAAATGCAGATTTAAAGCACACAGCTTTGGGTTTTTCCCTTATATTTTAAGAGGACACCCATCAAAAGACAAAAATGCTTTATAAAAAGCTACTTGGAAGAAAAGTTATCTTGGCACAATAACATTTAGCTAATTTTTAGAATCCACCTTCAAAATGGGGAACAAATCCTGCTGACATAAACAGGATTATGCATACATCCTGTAGCTATAAACGTTCATGTAGTTTCTCCATTGTCATCTCTGGAACAGTGATGAAGTACACTAATACATACCTTATCATATCCTTCCAGTTCTCGAAGTTTCTTTATTTCAAAAAGGTTGCCTTCCACAGCAAGCAGACAGATCTGGGAATCACTGAGAATGCTCTGTGGAAGCATGCTGAGCTCAAGACAGTTCTCTTCCAGGCGAAGAACTTTAAGGCGAGGACAGCAAGAGATCTTTACTGAGATCTGTGATATCTATTGAACAACAAAAGAATCATAGGAGAAAGCAAAAGCACTACTATATACATATATTTTTTTACTAAATTAAAACAAAAACTTGACCATTTGTCCTAGTTCTTTTACCACCTCCATTTTCTCACCACCTACTCATTCCCAAAGCCTGTGCTATCTAGCTTCTGTTACTCCTCCTCCACTTTTTGGAAAAAAGATGCTGTTTGAAGATTACCAGTGGCTTTTTAGAAACAAAAATGTTCTAATAAAAGTACTGTTCATTACAGGAAATTTGAGAGTCAAATAAGTTTAAAGAAAAAAGTTATCACTAATCTGCCACCATAAACGTTTTGGTGCATTTACATTTACTGCCAATCTTTTATGTGTAGATGGATGTGGAGCTGCTATACTGCCGAAGTCAAGGATTCACTGTCCTCAATCCCTGTTGGATTTGACTACCATCTACCACTTCTTTGAAACTCCTCCTTGTACCTAAATAGTGGACTTTTCTTTTGAATTATTCCTGATTTTTGGGTCCCCCACCCCTTGTTCCTATGGACATTTTTTTTAAAGATTTATTTATTTGAGAGAGAGATCACAAGTAGGCAGAGAGAGGGGGAAGCAGGCTCCCGGCTGAGCAGAGAGCCCGATGCGGGGCTCAATCCCAGGACCCTGAGATCATGACCTGAGCCCACAGCAGAGACTCAACCCACTGAGCCACCCATGCGCCCCCCTATGGACACTTTCAATAGCAGTGTAATACTTAATATTGGATCTTTTTCCTAAACTTCCTCCTTAAAAGCTCATCCTTTCTTAAAGCTATCACTTCTGTTAAGACCTGAAAATCTTTATCTACCTTCATGCCTGCTCATGTCTATTTTTCTCCTGTCTAATTTTTAGTAATAAAAAATTTCGGTTAGGATGAGTCACCATCATAATCAGCTCAGTGTATCCATTTATCCACTCAGTAGCACCACTCTTCTCTTAGGTCCTTGAACAATTAATCTTTGATTCATTCACCTCTTTTGCCCTTTAAATTCTCCAAGTCACCACATTATATTTACTCTGCCTGGTATTTCAGACCATCACCTGGGAACTTGTTACAAATATAAATTCTCAGAGGCACCTGGGTGGCTCAGTCAGTTCAGCATCCAACTTTTGATTCTGGCTCAAGTCATGATCTTAGGGTTGATATGGAGTCCCACGTTGGACTCCACATTCATCTGAGAGTCGTCTTGAGATTGTCTCCCTCTGCCTGCCCCCCTTGCTTGTGTGTGCACATGCACGTGTGTTCTCTAAAAAAAAGATCTTAATTTTTTTTAAAGATTTTGTCAGAGTGCACATGTGCACAGGAGAGGGGTCAGGCTGAAGGGAGAAGCAAGCTCTCTGCTGAGCAAAAAGCCTAATTTGGGACTCAATCCCAGGACCCTGGGATCATGAACTGAGCCAAAGGCAGACGCTTAACAGACCGAGCCACCCAAGATTCCCGATAAAAATCTTTTTAAAAAATGTAAAGTCTCAGACCCCACTCCAGACCTACTGAATCACAAATGTGGAGAATGGGGACCCAGTGATATCTTCACAAGCTCTTCTGGTTAGTGTGGTGCACACAAATCAGAACCAGTGATTATAGGACAGCAGCATAGGCGAATGGGGTGATTGCATAATTAGTACTTCTTTTTTTTTTAAAGATTATTTATTTATTTATTTGACAGAGAGAGGGATCACAAGTAGGCAGAGAGGCAGGCAGAGAGAGAGAGAGGGTTGGAAGCAGGCTCCCTGCTGAGCAGAGAGCCCGATGTGGGGCTCGATCCCAGGACCCTGGGATCATGACCTGAGCTGAAGACAGAGGCTTTAAACCACTGAGCCACCCAGGCGCCCCCGTAATTTGTACTTCTTAAGGTTTTTCTGTAAGTTTTTTTTTCACAATTTTTTCCCCCAAAAAAGTTCAACATACAAGAATATCCACTTTTGGGCATACCTGGGTGGCTCAGTCAGGCGTCTGCCTTTGGCTGGGGTCATGATCCTGGGGTCTTGGGATTGAGCCTCGCTTCTCTCTCTGCCTCTGCCTCAATCTCTCTCTCTCTCTGTCTTTCATGAATAAATAAATATTAAAAAAATATATATCTACTTTCACAGAAAAGGTGAGGCAATCTCAAAGACAGACTGAATTTTTTTTTTTAAAGATTTTATTTATTTGACAGAGAGAGATCACAAGTAGGCAGAGAGGCAGGCAGAGAGGAAGGGAAGCAGGCTCCCTGCTGAGCAGAGAGCCCGATGCGGGACTTGATCCCAGGACCCTGGGATCATGACCTGAGCTAAAGGCAGAGGCTTTAACACACTGAGCCACCCAGGCACCCTGACAGACTGAATTTTATCACAGTATAAGATTACTACAATCTAGAACGGTTTTATACAAGAAAACCTGGCAGTGATTGAAATGTTTATCTTTGTGGTTCAATATGGTTGCCACATACAGCTTTTGAGCACTTGAAAAATAGCTAGTGGCAATAGAGGAACTTAATTTTTAAATCTAAATTTTAACATCCATGTGTGTCTATTGTATTGGAGTGTGCAAATCTAGAATTGTAGGCAGTAAAAAAGGCCACTTAGGGCGCCTGGGTGGCACAGTTGGTTAAGCAACTGTCTTCAGTTCAGGTCACGATCCCGGAGTCCCAGGATCGAGTCCCGCATCGGGCTCCCAGCTCCATGGGTAGTCTGCTTCTCCCTCCGACCTTCTCCCCTCTCATGCTCTCTCTCACTCTCTCTCTCTCTGAAATAAATAAATAAAATCTTTAAAAAAAAAGGCCACTTAGTCTCACTATGTTTAATGTTTCATCATTTAAGCTTTATGTCTTGACCAAGGATTATTTCTCCAGTCAGATACTTATTAACCAAATAGCTTCCAAAGTAATGGAAACCAATTTCAAATATTTCAATTAAAGCTGTCCAACAATGAAATGGGCCAGAAAGCCTGTCAGTTGTGAATTTTCAGTAAAAGCAGGACACACTTGAGAAAGATGTCAATAAAAGGACAATGAATTATCTCTCTTGTCCAACTCCAAGAACTTATGAGTTAAAGCCTCTTTTCCAGGGCACCTGGGTGGCTCAGTGGGTTAAAGCCTCTGCCTTCGGTTCAGGTCATGATCCCAGGGTCCAGGGATCAAGCCCCGATCGAGCCCCTCATCAGGCTCTCTGCTCAGCTTTCCCTCCTCTCTCTCTGCCTGCCTCTCTGCCTACTTGTGATCTCTGTCTGTCAAATAAGTAAAATATTTTTTTTAAAAAAGCCTCTTTTCCACTCTACCTGACATAGCTCCCTGCAAGATGATTAGAGGCATATTTGAAGAGGCTCTGAATTCAAGATTTGTGAGACAGTTTAACTTTTGAAATTATTCTACCCCATTACCCATCCCACTCTCCTAAAAACACCTACACAACACACACACACACACACACAGTGTCTCAACTAATTCTATAGCACTTTGAGCTTTGAAATAGTCTAGCCCATAGACTATACCACTCATCTAGCCTCTGATACCCAGCTTCATGACTACAGTTTAGAAAAGAATGGATTACATAAGACTGTAAACACACATGATGTAGGAAAAAACCCTTAAGCTCTAGACCTGGTTCTGGTTGAGATTGAGTTCGATGACCTGCAGCTCCCCCACTATGTCAGGTATGCTCCGAATCTGATTCTTGGAGAGATCCACTACATCCAAGTGCCGGAGGCTACAGAGTTGTGGTGGTAGTGCTCGAAGCTGGTTCCCAGAGAGGCTCAGGGTCTTGAGGGCTGCCAGTTGCCCAAAGGTAGATGGTAGCTCTCTCAAGTGGTTGTTGTTCAGGCTTAGCATCTCTAATTTTTTCAGATTGCATAACTCTTCAGGAAGAACAGCTGGCAAAGAAAAAAATTAAAAACCTGAATGATACAGCTGAGACACACTTTAGACAAAGTTTAGAAAAACTATATGGCCACCTTATATGCCTCCTATCAATACACATAAAATTCCAACATTTTGTGCCATTTTTAAGTATTGCATTTTACCAACATAATCTTCAGAAAGTGAGGGTGCCATCAAAATACAGGAAAGCATTTATGTGTATATTGGGCTCCTTTTGTAAAAGGACCTCTGCAGAATCCGACAGCAATTTTGTGGGATTTGTTAGGCTCCCCCTTCCCACTCCATCCCCTTTTTTAAATTTGCAAAATTAGCTCTGTGTACATTACATCCCAAAGATGGTCTTCCCTTTCAAGTCCACATTAAGCCAGTACCAATCATTACACACCAGAGGAGGCGTGTAGATTTAATTACGAGATAGCTTCAAGCACTCTGTGTCTTGAGCTCTCAGAGCGGTTTCATAACAACAAAAATCAGCTTGTAAGAAAAAACCACCCTTCTTAATAGCTGATCACTAGCAAAAGCTTCCCAAGCGCAAAAGCCGTACTCAGTTTGTTGTTGTTCAAGGAGAGGCTCTTCAGCACAGTGAACTTCCCTATAATCATAGGCGGTAGGCTCTCGATCTTGTTGTTGGACAAGTCGATGGTCCTTAGATTGCTGGTCAGCTTCTGCAGCTCTGAGGGGAACTGGAGAAAGGGGTTCACAGCGCGAAGAATCCCTCACCGATTAACTTCACCACCCCCGCAGTCCCTCTCCCTTTAATTTCCCTGGTCCGTCCCCTCCTCGTCTCACCTCGGTCAGCCCACGGTCCTTAAGCTGAAAGACACCAGTTTTCTGCGCGGTTTCCACATGAGCGCGGAGGGCACTGTTTCCCATCCTAGGACCGCGGCTCAGGTCCCTGCAGGAAGGAAGCGCAGCTGTCACCGCTCAGTTCAGGCATCCAGCCACCCCATCCGCCTCTCGGCTGGGTCTCTTGGCCAAGCTGTCACCTTCTGCCGACTCCTAGATCTTGGGGACCAACTAAGAGTGTCAAGGAAGAAAGGGAAGAACAGCCCGACCACCACGCCCAACAGGTTTTACAGCTGTTCCGAGGCCTGACGCCGCTAGAGCCTACGAATGATAAGGAAGCGCGGGACTTGTCTCCTACCCCTCAGCTCACAGCCAGCTCAGCAAGGGAAGACCCGCGGCCCGCGCTCGCCCGGGATGAGCTCCCCGGGCTTCCACCAGGGCGGAAACGCCCAGTGACGTCATCGATCCGCGCCGCGCGGTCGCCCTGCGTTCCACTCACTCGTCGCGGGAGCCGGGGAGGTGGGTCCCAGCCATGGCTGCTGCGAACCCTTGGGATCCCGCGTCCGCGCCGAGTGCTGCCGGGCTACTGCTGGGCCATTTAGTAGCTTCGGGGGTGGTCACTCAGGTGCGTGGACGGCGATGGCGTCATTAAGGGGGTGCCGGCGGTGGCGACAGAAGATGGCTGTGAGGTGGTGGTACTGGGCAGCGGGCCCGTGTGTGAGGGTGCTGGGTGGGGGCTGTGGTGGAGTAGAGGCCGATGGAAGCCCTTCCAGGCAACAGTAGTGACGGTTCTGTAGTGGTTGTGCGAAAGCGAGGTTCCGAGCAGAGAGGATGTTTCAAGTGTCTCGGGGCGAGTTATCCTCGGTCAGTTCGTGAGGGATAATAAAGATCAGTCTTTTTCTCACCCAGTGATAGCGCCTCTATATAGTAATGGGTGCCGGGGTTGGGAAATAGGATTAAGTGTTAAACGCTCCCAAACGCTTGTTTGAGGTGTTGAAGTATATTTGGGGCGGGAGATGCTGGGTACAGGAGAGCTTCAGGGAAGGCACGCAACTTTAAAGGCAAAAAAATAAAGAATTTTTTTTTTAAATGTTGAGAAATACCGGGAAGACCTTGGAAGGTGAATGCAGGAGGGGAGTAATTATCAGAGAAGAGGCACATTAGTCCCAGCTTTTTAGTTGTAGTTTTAGGCTCCGCAAGAACATGTTCATATGCCAAAGTGAAAGGAGCCAATAGAGGAAGAAATTAAAGATACGCGGGAATAATGGAATCCAAGTGGCAGAAGTGACAAGGGAATGGGGAAAGTGAGATTGAGGGAAAGAAAATTTGAGATAACGAGCAAGTTGAGGGTTTTCACTAAAAAGGAAATGGAAAAGTAGAAAGGTAAAATCATCCGCAGAGATTAGCTGTATGAACATAATGGAAGATATTTAGAAGA
>ML112202.1:3959-21804 GCA_003697995.1 Taxidea taxus jeffersonii | reverse complement strand
GATTAGCTGTATGAACATAATGGAAGATATTTAGAAGAGTCATTAGAGAATTGTACCTTACTATGTTATTTATTTTTTTTTAAGATTTTATTTATTTATTTGTCAGAGAGAGAGAGAGAGAGCGAGCAAGCACAGGCAGACAGAGCGGCAGGCAGAGACAGAGGGAGAAGCAGGCTCCCTGCAGAGCAAGGAGCCGGATGTGGGACTCGGTCCCAGGATGCCGGGATCGTGACCCGAGCCGAAGGCAGCCGCTCAACCAGCTGAGCCACCCAGGCATCCCCTTCCTCTGTTTTTTAAAAGGTAGATAGATTGATTAAAGAGAGAGAGAGAGGGTGGGGACGGGCAGAGGGAAAGAATCTCAAGCCTCGGGCGCCTGGGTGGCTCAGTGGGTTAAAGCCTCTGCCTTCAGCTCAGGTCATGATCTCGGGGTCCTGGGATCGAGCCCCGCGTCGGGCTCCCTGCTGAGCAGAGAGCCTGTTTCCCTTCCTCTCTCTCTCTGCCTGCCTCTCTGCCTACTTGTGATCTCTGTCTGTCAAATAAATTAAAAAAAAAAAAAAAAAAAAGAATCTCAAGCCTCCTTGCTCAGCTGAGCTGGAGGTTGGGGCTGCATACCATGACCTTGACTTTAGGACCCGATCCGAAATCGAGAGTGGGAGGCTTAACAGACGGAGCCACTCAAGCGCCCCTACTGTACACTAATTTTTAAGATGAATGTAAAGAGGCGCTTGGGTGGCTCCGTTGGTTAAGCCTCAGTCTCTTGACTCTTGATTTCGGCCGAGGGGATGGAGCCCCATGTGGGGCTCCGCGCTCAGCAGGAAGTCTACTTCATGATTCTCTTCTTCCGTCCCTCCTGCTTCCTTGCGCATGCGCGTTCTCTCTCTTTTTCTCTCTCTCACTCGCAAAGGTTTTTTTGGTTTTTCTTTTTTGTTTTTTGTTTTGTTTTGTTTTTTCAATGAAGAAACTAAGGCATAAGGAGAGCAAGAAATTTACTCAAGGTCACTCAACCAGTGAAACAGATCACAGTGCTCTCCCTTTTCTGACACATTGTATCATCTCTGGGGTGAACTGTGATAGGTGATACTTTGACACTATCTTGAAAAATTTTAAACTTCTGATGAAGAAGTCCTGTAGATTAACTGAGGTTCTAGTAACCAGATCTTAAGGATTGGGGGTGGGAGGGGGTACAAATGAATGCTTTGGAAAATAGGCAGAACATAACTACAGCACTCCACCAGTTCTCACCTTCTCTTACCTCCTGTTTTCTTCCTACCAAATCGCCAGGTAGTCTCACTTACATTGTTTAGTTCTGTAACAAAGTAATTTGGTAAACATACTGTAAGACATTTGGGACTTACCCTCTAGAGTGTATTGGTAGAAGAAATAAACACCTAAGAGAATTTTAACATTGATAAGTCAGCTATTTGTTGGGGTAGAAGTTGTTTTAAAGAGCATTGTCTAGTGTCCTTTAAGTAGCACTAATTGGACAGTTACCTGTTTTGCCTACAGGTAAAAATCTGCCAACCCATAGCTCTTTAAGACCATCTTACAATCTTACTACACAACTAGTCCCAATGAGGAAACTACAGATTTGTAGTATGATTTTACTTTAAGCAAACTTTACATATGAAGACCTATTTTTATTAGGAGGATTTAGCATTGGTTCTTTCAAAATGATGTTATATGATCTCTTTAGCCTATCCCTTAAGTGCACATCATCCCATGTGCATTAAAAAATCAAGTGATGGAGCGCCTGGGTGGCTCAGTGGGTTAAAGCCTCTGCCTTCCGCTCAGGTCATGATCCCAGGGTCCTGGGATTGAGCCCCACATCGGGCTTTCTGCTCAGCAGGGAGCCTGCTTCCCCCTCTCTCTGCCTACTTGTGATCTGTCTCTGTCAAATAAATAAATAAATAAAAATCTTTTTAAAAAAAATCAAGTGATGCTTGAAATTGTGATATGATGCAACTCTTCCAGAAAACATAACTTGTTTGCGTTTTGTTTTGATCTATCCATTGGGGAATGATTTAGTGAAAGAAAGTATAGCTAACTCTCTGTGGGATAAATGGGGTATTTGTTTTCATTTATGCCCTAGGACTGCTTTAGTGGCCTTACATCCTAGCTATTTTTCTGGCAAGCTTTAGTGAGTTAGGGTAGGTTGATCGAATACATACACATACACTATATAGAGATATATGTAGACATTATTTATATGTATGTTTATACATTTATAGTATATAAATTTTCTATATAAATTCTGTATAAATGTATACATTTATATATATTATTTTCTCAGTGTGTCCTGCCCACCTCTGTATCCCCTCCCCCACTTTAAAGCCTCTGCTTTTAATTTCTCTGCTATACTGCTTCCTTTTAATGTCCCTCAGCTAGAATTCAGTATGAAGTAGAAAGGACAAAAAAGAAGAAAGGATGCCCCAAAACACAAGTTTATACATATGTATACTTTGTACACAGTGTTACCAGGATTTTTATATTATACATAAAAGTCTTGGATTTCATCTTCTTGTGCCTAGCAACAGAATGAACAGAAATACCTTAAACAGACTCCCTTTTTCAGGATCCTTTCATTTTCAGCGTCCCTTTACCCTACTGGCATGTAAAGTGTGTAATATATGATGGCAGTAGTCAACAGTAAAAACTTTTCTGTAGTCCCCAATCCTCCTTTTTTTCCTTAAGATACAAGGTAAGTCACAATCCTCAAATGTTAGAATTTCTGTTTTATTAGAGAAATTTGGCTACTCTTTCTTTCCTCTCTCCTTTTGGCTCTCCCTTGAACATTCACACTTTTCCATTGGTTTCTCTTACATGTTCTTGGCTAAGCTCCATTACCCTGCAGTTGAACCTAACAGTTTACTAGTTTGCATGTGTTCAGTTAAGATTAGCATATACACAGAGAGGGAGAAGAGATACCAGACTACGAGTAAGTTAAAATGAGAAATGGGAGATGTTTTACTTTTCATTTATCTTCTACCTAAGAGCAGAAAGAAGAGTAAAACAGTTATGCTGATATGATGGGAATTCAGTAGATTAGATTCATCCTCATTTCAGCCATGACACATATTTATAGAATGAAGTTAAACTCATACTTTGCTCTCCCAAACCTCAGTTTTGCCATCAGTAAAATAACTTGTGTTATCTTCGTCACTGAATGGCATATCTATCTGTCCAGTCACTAGGGATCCTCAGAGTCAGTATTGACTTGACTTTATCCCTGGCACCCCATATCAGCTGGGATTTATCAGTTTCACCTCTCTGGAGATTCACATCTCTGCCTTCCTTTTCCTTTTTAACTGCTACTAACCTAGTCCACATTCTTATCTTCTCACCAGGAATGCTATAGTAGCCACTTGTCTAAATATTCAACCTCCAGTCCCATCTCTCACCTAGTGATTTTGTTTGTTTTTGTTTTATGTTGGCTAGTTACCAGAGTGATGGGGGTTTTTTTTGTTTGTTTTTTTAGTGGTGGGGTTTTTTTTGTTTTTTTTTAATGGATTTTTTAAAAAAGATTTTATTTATATATTTGACAGAGATCACAAGTGGGCAGAGAGGCAGGCAAAGAGAGAGAAAGAGAGGGAAGCAGGCTCCGTGCGAGCAGAGAGCCCGATGCAGGGCTCGATCCCAGGACCCTGGGATCATGACCTAAGCCGAAGGCAGAGGCTTTAACCCATTGAGCCACCCAGGTGCCCTTTTTAAAATAGATTTTATTATTTATTTGAGGGAGAGAGAGCATGAGCAGGGTGAGGAGCAGAGGAAGAAACAGACTCCGAAATGAGCAGGGAGCCTGATGAGAGGTTCAGTACAATGTAGGGCCACCCAGGTGCTCCAGTGGTGGGTTTTTTGGTGGTGAAATACTCATAAAACTTACCATGTTAACCATTCTTGAAGTGTACAATTCAGTGGCATGAAGTACAGTCACAATGTTGTGCAACTATTTTCAATACTTTTTTTTTATCAACCCCAGTGAAAACCCCATATTCATTAGTCACTCCTCATTCCTTACTGCCCCCCCAGCCTCATTAGTTTTATTTTCCATATATCTCCATTTAAATTTCTAAGATATATATTATATATCATCATGTTACTTCTTTACCACAAAGCCTTGAATTACTCTCATTTCCTGCATTATTTTTTTAAAAGATTTTTATTTATTTATTTGATAGACAGAGATCACAAGTAGGCAGAGAGACAGACAGAGGAGGAAGCAGGCTGTCCGCAGAGCAGAGAGCCCGATGCGGAGCTCGATCCCACGACCCTGGGATCGTGACCCGAGCCGAAGGCAGAGGCTTTAACCTACTGAGCCACCCAGGCGCCCCTCATTTTCTGCATTATAATTGCTTGTCATAGCTATCAAGATCTTCTACAATTATGTGGGAAACTACGTTTTCAGATTCTTCTTCCCCTTCTTTTCACATATATGTTAGTACTAGAAAGCTTTTCCTTCCCATCCATCCTTCAGTCTTCTACAGCCTAACTCAAGAAATGCCTATAAAATTGGTTGTCGTTGGTCAGCAAATTTTTGCTATTAAGGACCAGAGGGTAAGTATCTGAGGCTTTTAGGTCAGTATGGTTGCATCTTGTTTATTGTAGTGTGAAAGAAGCCAGAGATAATAAGTAAATGAGTGGGTGCAGTTGAGTTTATTCTAGATCCTGAAATTTCAATTTCATTTTGGACATGTGTCACAAAATACTGTTTTTATTTTTTGCTCCCAGCTTTAAAAAATTAAAAAACCATTCTTAGCTTATGGGCTGTACAAAAACAGGCAGTGGGCTGCATTTAGTTCATAGACTATCCTTCCCACCCTTTTTCCTATAAGATCTCTAAAGATCTCTAAATGTGCTAGTATTCTTGAAAAGAAGAACAGGATACAGAAACTCATGGATGAAGTCAGGGGATGAACAATATTCTTATTCTGAAGTAACCTGCAGTTTAAGGAGGCAATATATGCAAGCAATATTTTGCATAGAATTAAAGGATAAAAGGAGGGAGTGAGCTTTTTAGAAGAATAATTCCACCTGGACAAAACATTCCTTTAAGAGAGTATGTGAAAAGAGACAGTATGAATGAGTTACAGCCAATAGAGGTCATTTAATGAATCAGATAAATGATTATATGGTGGGAAAGTATTTGATTTTAGCCCCAGGAAAGTCAGTGGCTAGGTTTTGTTGATTTGTGTAGAGGTAATTCTCCAACAACCTCAAGCTCATACTTCTTAACCTTATCAGCTGTTACTAATGCAGTTGTATTGTGCATAGTCCTTGAGGAAATAGGACAAAGTGATTGAGTCTTGTTTGTTTTTCTTATTTTTTAAATATTTGGCGAAAGATTTATGATAGTGAATGTGTAGTGCCTTTTTTTAAAGAACATAATTCTTTTTGCTTTTGCTTTTTTTTTTTTTTTTTAAAGATTTATTTAGGGGCGGGGCAGCTGGGTGGCTCAGTGGGTTAAAGCCTCTGCCTTCGGCTCAGGTCATGATCCCAGGGTCCTGGGATCGAGCCCCGCATCGGGCTCTCTGCTCCACGGGAAGCCTGCTTCCTCCTCTCTCTCTCTCTGCCTGCCTCTCTGCCTACTTGTGATCTCTCTTTGTCAAATAAATAAATAAAATCTTTTTTAAAAATTGTTTAAAAAAAAAAAACGATTTATTTAGGGGCACCTGGGTGGCTCATTCAGTTAAGCATCTGCCTTCAGCTGGGGTCATGATCCCTGAGTCCTGGGATCAAGCCCCCTGTTGGGCTCCCTGCTCTCTCTCAAATAAATAAATAAAATCTTTATAAAAAAAAAAGTTTATTTATTTATTTATTTGAGAATGAGAGAGCAGGCACAGGTTGAGGGGCAGAGAGGAAGGAGAGGAAGAGGGAAAGAATACCAGGCAGACTGCACAGAACATAATGTGGGGCTCAATCTTAGAACCCCAAGATCACTACCTGAGGCAACACCAAGAGTCTGATGCTTAACCCGCTTTGGCTACTTGGGTGCCCAGATAGTGAGTATTTTAAAAACAAGATTATACATTGCTACTGTTACTCTCTGTACTTCATTTTTCAAGGGCAGTGTTGGACATAATAAATCCTCATGTTTGGGGCACCTGGGTGGCTCAGTCCTTAAAAGTCTGCCTTCAGCTCAGGTCATAATCCCAGGGTCGTGGGATCGAGCCCCATGTGGGACTCCCTGCTCTGCAGGAAACCTCCTTCTCCTTCTCACTCCCCCCTGCTTGTATTCCCTTTCTGGCCATCTCTCTCTGTGTGTCAAATAAATAAGATCTTAAAAATAAGTAAGTAGGTAGGTAAATAAATAAATCCTCGTGTTTTAAGCCTGTGGGGGTGCTATTCCAATGCGCACAGAAACTTTGTGACACACTGCTACTTTCTCTGTTCATTTACTGTTCTTTCTCTGTTCATTTACCAATAGGAGATGTTAAATATATCCAAGAAATCAGCTTCCTACTTTGCAAACTTCTCCAGACTACAGCAGATCACAGATATTCAAGCTGAAATCTACCAGGTATATTATGTTGGACTTAGTACTTTCTGTTTCTAGTACAGGAAAAAAAATTGATTCCAGCAGTAGTTCTCTTACACTTGGAACATTGTCTAGCACATAACTGGGTAAGTGTTTACTTATTTGTAGTAATAGTCATAGTAGTAGTTAGTAGTAGTAGCAGTAGCAGCAGTACGGCATCAACACCAAAATGAAAATCTTCAGTAAATTCCCTGGGCTCATAACAGATCTCCCCCCCCCCCCCATATCCATGGGTTAAAGACTATGCCCTTTTTACTAAAGTTTAAGCCTTCAGGCAACATTCTACGTGAGCTAAATATTATTTTTCTTCTCAATGTAGAAAAACTTGGAAATTGAACTTTTAAGACTAGAAAAAGACACAGCAGATGTTGTTCATCCTTCCTTTTTGGGTAAGTAATTTGATGAAATGGGTAATCATTGGAACTTCAGCTTTTTCTTGAATTACCTTAGATAAGCACCAGGCAATAAAATTATGATATACCATAATTTTTTTAGGTATTGGCCCAAAGCTAATAAACTCTTATATTCTGTGCTCAAATAGAAGTTCTGTCGGCTATAGTGCAAATAGCATAAACAGTGACCCAGGTCAGAGCTCCTTAAATTCAGGAAAGCTTGAAAGACAAAGAAAGGCTGAAGAACTTTCCATATTACAGGAAACTAGAGGGACTCAACAGCCAAAGTACAATGTGGTCATGGATTGAATACTTGATTACGAATTCATTTTCCTATAAGGGACATTATTGAGTTACTTGGTGATACATCAGTATGGACTGTATTAAATACTGGTAGTATTGTACCAATGTTAAATTTTCTGAATTTGGTACTTGTAGTTACATAAGATTATGTTCCTATTTGGGGAAATACATGCTGAAGTTTTAGAGGTAAAAGTTCATGGTATTGACAACTTACTCTCAAATGGGTCAGCAAAAATACATGTATTGAGTATGTGGAGAAAGAAAGATGTAGGTAAATGTTAACAGTTGGTGAAATGTATGTGGGAGTTCAATAAAACTTTTCTCTAAGTTTGAAATTTTTCAAAATAAAAATTTAAAAGAATCAATTGGCAGCATTAATTGAATGCTGGCCAAAATATTTAAATAATCAGAAATAGCTTGAAGACATGTTCATTTTTTTAATTTCATGTAGAATGTTAGAGGCAGAGATGAGATTTTATGTGAAGAATATGGCTCTGGCTGTAAAAACTTGAACTAGGTATAGAGTTGAATAATGTAGACAAAGAATTTAGCACTGGATTTAGTTGTCAGCAAGCAAAATAAGAGAAAATCATTGTGGGGCGCCTGGGTGGCTCAGTGGGGTAAGCCTCTGCCTTCGGTTCAGTCATGATCTCAGGGTCCTGGGATTGAGTCCTGCATTGGGCTCTCTGCTCTGGCAGGGAGCCTGCTTCCTCCTCTCTTTCTCTCTCTCTCTCTGCCTGCCTCTCTGCCTACTTGTGATCTCTGTCAAATAAATAAAATCTTTAAAAAAAAAGAGAGAGAAAATCATTGAAAGTAAACTGGTTTTGATATAAAGATAGCAAAGGGGAGATACTTAGGGGGAAATGATTAATTTTTGACATTGGTAGTGTCAATCCAAAGCAAAAAAAATTATTAGTGATTTTTAAATTTGTCATATTGCTAACTGTAATTACGGTTTCTGGTTTGTGTAGCTCAAAAGTGTCATACTCTGCAAAGCATGAATAATCATTTGGAAGCGGTGCTAAAAGAGAAGAGGTCCCTCAGGCAAAGACTGTTGAAACCCACGTGCCAGGAAAACTTGCCTATTGAAGCTGTTTATCACAGGTTAAACTAAAGAGTAGAAATTAATGGTTACACATATTTCTTCAGGTTTTTTCTTGTATAGTAGTTATTTCATAGCATAATTCATTAAACAATATATAGTGATTATATCTGTTAACATTATCTTTAATGCTGATAGATACAATCAGAAAGAAAATCTGCTTTTAAAGAGTTAAGCTGTGGTGAAGAGAAAGGCATTCTTTTTGCCCACTGTATTTTGGGAATGATATAATAAATTCAATGAAAGAAATTAGATCAATAACATATAGTAAGATGGATAAAAATTATTTTTATCATGTATAGACCATTCTCTGTGAAGTAAACTTACTGTTGTGTTAATTGTACCTATATGTAAAAATTCTCTTAGGGAGTGTAGGCAGGGAGAGATGAAAACCATGTCAGCTAAAAGAAAAAAAAAAAAAAAAACTGAGTTCTGCTCTCATTTATGCTGTTTGTACACCTCAAAACCTTGGGCAAATGATTTGTTTTAGCCTCAGTTTCCCAGTCCATAGAGTGGGGATGCTTTCTGTTCCTCTTTTCCTCATAAGAGTATCGCAAGTATAATAATAAACAACAGTAAAGAAGGAAACATTTGGGGACCTGATTGCTAACTTTCTCCACCAGTGCCTCACTAGCTGACCCTTAGCAAATCAGTACCTCTCACTTACAAGATAACAAGATAACACTTGTTACCTTGTAGTAAAAGAATAAATGTAAAAATCCAATTCTTATGGATATATTCAGTTATCTATTCACCATAGTAAAATACCATTAATGTATATGTTATACATTATATATATATATATATATATATCAGAAGAACTGAGTAATGATTTTAAAGCATTTTGCAAATGTGAAGACTCAAAGTGGTTTTAGGTATAGGCAGTTTCAGTCAAGTACATTTGTCTTTATTATCTTCACCCTTCATGGAGAATGAGTAGATTGAAATGGAATGAGATTTAATCTAGGAAAATTATATGACAAATTATTAACATTAAATTTTGTCTCATATTAGGTTGGGTACCAAATTAGCGTTGTCTCTGTTTTTCTGTTTGGATGACGAGTTAATTTCTGCTTAAAGTGAAAGAAAATGACATTTTTATCACTGGTATTTCCATGAATGCAGAAAGGTTATTATTGGCTCACTGGGTTGATTGTAGTTCTCTTTTATTAAAAGTCCTGATTGAAAAGAAAAAAAGGAACAGAAAGTAAAAAAAAAAAAAATAGTTGACTTTTTTCTCTCCTAGCTATATGGTACATTTGCTGGAATTGGCAGTAACTTTCATTGAAAGATTAGAAAACCATCTTGAAACAATTAAAAATATCCCTCATTTGGATGAAAATCTAAAGAAAATGGTGAGTGTTAACAGTAGCATTTAAGTATCTCAACTACTGCACATTACATTTGTCTGTCTTTAGTTCTTTTATACTAGAATCTCAAATGTGTGATTGCTTTAACCTTTTTTTTTTGAGAGGGAGAAGGTGGGGAGGGACAGAGAGAGAGAATCTTAAGCAGGCTCCACACCCAGTGCAGGGCCTGTTGGCAGGATTTGATCTCACAACCCTGTGATCCTGACCTGAGCCAAAACCAAGAGTTGGACACTTAACCAACTGAGCCATCCAGGCGCCCCTTTGTTTAACTTTTTGATAGCTAATATTCTAAATGACTTATTTTTTAAAATTAAGATGGCTTTGTATAGCTTTTATGGAAGTCATTTTACATTGTTTTATTCTAATATTTAATAAATATGTGTTACCTTTATTGTTCAAGGGGTTATGCTATAGGTATCAGGAGAGATAAACAGATTTGACAAGTCCCTGCCCTCAAATTCTCAAGGTTTAGTGAGCTCTAAGATACTATCTATTTTATAATATTATTTTTGTACAGTGGATATAGTAGAGAATTACAAAGAAGGTGCTGGCTATTAAGCAAAGAAAACAGAGGGATTGTTTCTACTTTAGGGAGATAGGGAGTAGAATAGGGTTAAGAATGCCTCAGTAAAGTTTTTATTTTATTTTATTAAAGATTTTATTTATTTATTAGAGAGAGAGAACACAAGCAAGAGGGAGAGGGAGAAGCACACTCCCCACTGAGCAGGGAGCCCAGTTTGGGGCTCGATCCCAGGACCCTGGGATCATGACCTGAGCTGAAGGCATAAGCTACCTAGCTGCCCCTTCAGTAAAGTTTTATATAGTAGTTAGTTGTAGTGAGCTGAAGCTTGAAAAATCAGTGAAATTTGTATCAAGAAGAATAGTTTGGTCCAAAGCAGCAATGTGAGGAAAGACTTGAAAATTAGCGTTGGCAGTTCCCCCAAACTTGGGGGAAGAGTGGTACTCCACTTTGGCTGATCCTTAAAGGTATTAAAAGGAAGATTAGATCATGGTTAGTTTATGGAATACCTTAAAAACCAGACTGAGAAGTTGAGACTTTTGAATACTGGGGAACATTCAATAGTTTATTTTTTTTAAGATTTTATTTATTTATTTGTCAGATAGAGAGCTCAGGAGCGAGCACAGGCACAGAGTGGCAGGCAGAGGCAGAGGAAGAAGCGGGCTCCCCGCTGAGCAAGGAGCCCAATGTGGGACTCATCCCAGGACGCTGGGATCATGACCTGAGCCGAAGGCAGCCGCTTAACCAACTGAGCCACACAGGCGTCCCACATTCAACAGTTTAAATGGTCGATTGGTTTGGTTTACTTTTAGAGAAGGGCACAGAGGAGTGACTTGATCAGAATTACACTTTAATGGAGAAAATATTGGGTAGAAGAGACTGAGTCACTCAAAGTATGGGCAGAGAGCCCAGCAGCTCCTGGAAGCTTGTTAGAAATGCAGAATTGAAAAAAAAAAATGCAGAATTGCAGACTTCACTCACCTTAGACATTCAGATTCTGAATCTATAATTTATTAAGTTCCTCAGGTGATTCCTACACCCATTAAAGTTTGATAAACTGTAGTTTAGAGGACTAGGCAAATGAACCAAAAACAGAGAAAACTTGGAGAATAAATACAAGCATTCAGATAAAAGGTTTAAAGCATAGGGAAACAAAAGATTATGTAGACTTTGAGATTTGGGATGTCAAATTTCTAGAATGTGTCTACTCTTTGGACAAGAGACACATCCAAAGTAATGAAGTAGCTAGCCTTGGTGACCTGAGGGTGAGTAGGATGAAGAAATCAAAAAAGCTAATGACCTTGTTTTCTCACATGCCTTCCACAGAAAGTAAATCTTCAATCATTGTTGAATTGCAATAAAATCGAGTTTGTGATAGTGAATGTACACTCAGGTAGAGATACTCAATAGACAAATATGAATTTTAGGAAGGGGGTAGGTTTTACAATACAGATTATGGGTCATCTGCTTTGAGGTGATAATTGAAGACAAAGAAGAGGTGAATTTATAAAGAAAAAGCATGTTCTGTAATAAGTGGGGAGGACACAATTTTAAGAAGCCTTTGTATTAAGGGGGTAGAAAAGGTCAGGTGTGAATTTTGGTATCATACCATTTATGATATAATAATGATATATTGATGACAGATGTAATTTTTCCTCTTTTCCCCTTCTTTCAAACATTACAGAGTATGGCTTTAGCAAAAATGGATATGTTGGTGATTGAGACAGAAGAACTGGCAGAGAATATACTCAAGTGGCGAGAACAACAAAAGGAAGTTTCTTCTTCTATCCCTAAAATACTAGCAGAAGAAAATTATCTTCATAAACATGATGTTGTAATGCCTTCTTTACCTTTTACTTCTAAAGTTCATGTACAAACTGTTAATGCCAAGTGACTTGTCAACTTTATTTTTGCCTATTTATATGTAGTTACGTGAAGTCTATTTCTAGCCAGTTGTAATATGGGCATTTATAGACTCTGCTGCTACCAGTTGAAAGAGCCCTCTTTATGTTGAAGCAGTAAGAGTACAAGTTCATTAAGACCAAATTGAGTTTTCCTTTGTTACATTTTCATTATACTTTTTTCATTATATTTTCATTATACTTTTTTCATTATATTTTCATTTCATTTTCATTATACTTTACAGTAAAACTCTTGAAAATCAAATATAACTATGACAGTTTATTAGCATGAGTACATTAGCCATATCTCAGACAGCAAACTCTATTTTTGTTTCTTTTTAAATACTTGTTTCTGAATTAGAAGAGTCTTGCCAGTGAAAGTATGTCGGTTTTTCCTGTGGGATAGTTACTGAATATATAGAAAAGAGCAAACATAACAGGCCTAACTGCTATCCTTTGAAAAGCTTGCTTACAAAATTGGTCCTTGCCTGGCTTCTGGGAATTTAGATTTCATGAGAGTTCCTTCCACTATCACTGATAAGAGCACTCACTGTGACTGAAGTGTTTGTACAGTGTGGTTTGTGCTGAGCACCTTTCCTTCTGGGAGTCTAGAATTTTGGTCCATGGTAGATAGAAGATAGCTATGTGGCTAGCCCATGATAATAACCCTGGGCACTGCATTTCTAATGAGCTTTCATGAAAGACATTTCACAGGTTACACCTTAGTTGCTGCGGGAATTAAGCATATCCTGTGTGACTCCACCAGCAGAGGACTCTGGAAGCTTGTGCTTGGATTCCTCTGGACTTTGTCCCTTGCACCCTTTCCCTTTGCTGTTTTACTTTGTATGCTTTTGTTGTAATAAGTCATAGTCGGATACAGTGATATCCTGTGAATCCTTAAAACATCCAACCTCGGGGTGGGGGGGCGGTGGGAGGCGGTCTTCAAAACCCTAAGATATGAAGAAATTCTTGAGGGTGTTCGCTGGCAGCGTTGCAGATAGGCAAAGAAGAAAGGTAGAATAGAGAACAGAAAAAGGCACGTTATAGTAAAACTTTTAGATGTTTACCTTACAAATGCTCAGATATTTTACCCGAGATTATTGTATACATAAAAGAGCAGTACCTTGGGGTGCCTGGGTGGCTCAGTCGGTTAAGCTTGTGATCTCAGGGTCCTGGGATTGAGCCCTGCATTGGGCTCTGTACTCAATGAGGAGTCTGCTTGAGATTCTTTCTCCCTCTCCTTTTGCCTCTCCCTTCTGTGCTCTGTTGCACTGTCTCTCTCAAATAAATAAATCTTTCTTTTAGAAAAAGTGTTATATTAATAGTTTCTAAGACTAAGCCTCAGGATGCATTAATTTGTATCAGTACTATAATTACCTCTGGTTATTTTCAGACTTGGTGTTTTCTTTTGCTTTAAAAAAATGGAAGCATCAGTATTATTATGCTGTTGCATTCTCTGTCACCAGAGTTCACTGATCCTTTTATTCATCATACTCCTTAACACAAGAAGACCTCAACACAGTGAGTAAAGTAGTTATTCGTAAGGAAGCAAGATCATTACCAAACCGCTAGAACAACTAGAGATTATGTTTTGAAGCCTTCTTTGCTGACTTATAAATTGGACATAGAAGAGTGGTCAGAATATCTTGAACATTACCTAATATTGTCTAGTCATTTAAACAGTTTTAATTGTGTTTCATCAGAAATTTTTTCAAACCCAGCCTTGGTTTCAAACATCATTCTATGTTTTATCTTCATGTGATTTCCTATATTAGTGTGTGTGTGTGTGTGTGTGTGTGTATTTATATCTATATATATCATGTCACAAAAATTGATATCCCTGGTGTTTTTTTGTCTGGTTATGTCTTTTACAAAATAAAATGAATAAACCTGTAATTTCTAAATAAAATTTTGTGGCCTTGGTCTGAATCCTATATGATAGATTCTCTATGTAGTGTCTGCCGTTCAAGTATAGGCCTGTAGGCATATAGGCTGTCTGACTCAAAAGCTTGAGGTAAGTTAAGACAGGTCTGCTTCAGGGCACTGGGGTGGCCCAGTTGGTTGAGCATCTGATTTGTGGTTTCATCTCGAGTCATGATCTCACTGTCATGGGGTTGAGCCCTGTGTGGGGCTCCACACTCAGCGGGGAGTCTGCTTCTCTCCCTCCCTCTGCCCTTCTCCTAACCCCCTCTCTCAAATAAATAAATCTTTAAAATGTAAAAAAAAAGTCTACTGCAGAGAGAAAAGCTAATTTAGTACTGCATTAGTGTGAAAAAGTACTGATCAATTTTTTTTTAATTATCATTACCTAGCTTTTAGATGCAGATACTAAAAGCTTTGGAATGTCTAGATGGGGGAAGTCATCGAGAAGATGTGACTACCAGTTGGTCTGTGAGCTGGACCCCAGCAGTTAGAAGTTCCTCACCCTCTCCCCATCCTTGAAATGTGGGTTCTATTTTCCCTACTCCCCAAAACTGACCAAAGGATAATATGCTTGAGATATGTGTAAGTCCTTGCTGTTATTGGTTAAGATAGTGATGTGCTGTGGGACGCTTGGGTGGCTCAGTTGGTTAAGCAGCTGCCTTCGGCTCGGGTCATGATCCCAGCGTCCTGGGATCAAGTCTCATATCGGGCTCCTTGCTCGGCAGGGATCCTGCTCCTCCGTCTGCCTCTGCCTGCCACTCTGCCTGTGCTCGCTCGCTCTCTCTCCCTCTCTCTCTGACAAATAAATAAATAAAATCTTAAAAAATAAAGATAGTGATGTGCTGAGACTATCTGGATAGTATACATTGACCGAACCCATTTAAGGCCTCCACATATAAACTAATATTTGATAGATGGATTTGGAGATCTAGTCATCTTGTAGCTTCTAAAGGCAACCCTCATAATGTAAGTTCCCTTTTTTATTAAATCTGCCACCTACTAGCCTGGAGGAGTCATCCTCTTTCTTCAGTCTCATCCTGCCCAATAAATACAGGGGCCAATTTTAGGTTGCGCCTGGAAAACTCCTGAGGAGCAAGATGTGTAAATTCATTTCCAGCATAATAATGATGCCACTCTGGGGCACCTGGGTGGCTCCATCGGTTAAGCTTCCAACTTGATTTTGGTGTAGGTCATGATCACAGGGTTATGAGATGGAGCCCAGCATCAGGCTCTGCACTGGGCATGGAAACTGCTTAAGATTCTCTCTCTCCCACTCTCTCTGCCCCTACCTCTACCGTCTCCCGTCCCCCCCAAAAAAAGTCACCATGAAGAATATTCTGGAGGAATTGAGATGCTGCCTGGTTTTTCTAGCATTTTTCTTTATTTTACTCCTTCCTCTGATCTATGACTATATGTTCTTTCTAATTTTTCCAACATGAGCCTCAATTTCCTTTTCTCTAAATGGAGTTAACAGTGCCTACTTAGGGATTTTGGGAAGATTAAGATAATACACAAAAAACAGTTCTAGTACATAATAATAAGTGAAAGTCCTTGCAGTTATTGGTTTTAACCACAGTAGAGTAGATGACTTTGGTAACTCCCATTTCCCTTTCCAGGCTATTCTTTTTATTTTCAGACATTGAATTAAACAAGCAAGAATTGGGTATGGAACTAAGCTAAAGAGGCCTTTCTGGATTCCCTGAAATTTCGTTCTTATTCAGTCTCATTTGGATGTGGCTGCCTAGTTTTCCCAACACCATTTATTGAAGATACTGTCTTTTTCTCATTGTATATTCTTTTTTTTTAAAGATTTTATTTATTTATTTGACAGACAGAGATCACAAGTAGGCAGAGAGGCAGAGAGGAGGAAGCAGGCTGTCTGCAGAGCAGAGAGCCTGATGCGGGGCTCGATCCCACAACCCTGGGATCATGACCCGAGCCGAAGGCAGCGGCTTTAACCCGCTGAGCCACCCAGGCGCCCCCTCATTGTATATTCTTGGCTCCATGTAGTAATAGACTATATATGCATGGACTTATTTCTGGGCTCTTGATATTCATGTGTCTTTTTATGCCAATACCATGCTATTTTGATTAACTTTATATACAGTTTGAAATTAGGGATTGTGATGCCTCTCCAGGTTTGTTCTTCTTTCTCAAGATTACTTTGGCTGTTCAGTGCCTTTTGTTGTCCCATATACATTTTAGAATTGTTTATTCTTTTTTTTTTTTTTTAAAGATTTTATTTATTTATTTAACAGAGAGAGAGATCACAGGTAGACAGAGAGGCAGCAGAGAGAGAAGAGGAAGCAGGCTCCCCACTGAGCAGAGAGCCCGATGCGGGACTCGATCCCAGGACCCTGAGATCATGACCTGAGCCGAAGGCAGCGGCTTAACCCACTGAGCCACCCAGGCGCCCTAGAATTGTTTATTCTTTATCTGTGAAAAATACCATTGGAATTTTAATAGGGAGGGCATTGAGTCTATAGGTTGTTTTGGGCAGTATGGACATTTTGACAATATTAATTCTTCCAATCCATGAACACAATATATTTCCATTTACTTGTGTTCTCTTCAATCTCTTTTATTAATGTCTTTTAGGTTTTTTTTTGTTGTTGTTGTGTCTTATAGTTTTCAATGTAGTTTCCAATTTTAGGTCTTTCATTGCTTAAATTTATTCCTTAGGCACTTTATTCTTTTTGATGTAATTGTAAATGGGATTGCTTTCTTAATTTCTCTGATAGTTCATTTTTAATGTATAGAAATGCAATAGATTTTTGTAAATTGATTTTATATCCTGCAACAGTACAGAATTCTTTTATTCTAATAGTTTTTGAGGGGAATCTTTAGGGTTTTCTTTTTTTTCTTGTTTCTTTTTATTTTTTTATTTTGTTCCTTCATTTGACAGAAAGAGAGAGAAAGCACAAGAAAGGCAAGCAGCAGCAGGAGAAGGAAAATCAGGCTCCCCACTGAGCAGAGAGCCCAATGTGGGGCTAGATCATAGGATTCTGGGATCATGACCTGAGTCGAAGGCAGAAACTCAATTGAGCCACACAGGTACCCCTCTGTATGGTTTTCTATATATAACATGTCATCTCCAAGTAGTGACAGTTTTACTTCCTCTTTTCCAGTTTGGATGCCTTTTATTTCTTTTTCTTTCCTAATTGCCATGGCTAGGACTTCCAAAACTATGTTGAGGGAAAGTGGCAAGAGTGGGCATCCTTGTTCCCTATCTTAGAGGAAAAGTTTTTAGCTTTTTATTATTGAATATGATGTTATCTGTGGGCTTATCATTTATGCCCTTAATTATGTTGAGGTACATTCCTTCTGTAACCAGTCTGTTGAGAGTTTTTATCATAAGTGGGTATTGATTTCATCAAATGTTTTTCCTACATCAGTTGAGATGATCATATGATTTTAATCATTCACTGATTTTAAGATGTTGAACCATCTTTGCATCCCTGGAATAAATCCCATTTGATCGTGGGGTATGATCCTTTTAATATATTGTTAAATTTGATTTGCTAATATTTTGTTAAGGGTTTTGAATGTATATTCATCAGGGATATTGGCTTGTAATTTGGCATCCTTGTCTGGTTTTGGTGTTAGGATAATGCTGGCTTGGTAAAATGAGTTTGGGATTGTTCCCTTTTCTACTTTTTGGAAGAGTTTGAGAAGGTTTGGTATTAATTCTTTGAATGTTTGGTAGAATTTTCCAGTGAACCTGTTGGGTCCTGAACTTTTGTTTGTTGGAAGATTTGTTTGTTTATAAGTTTTACTTATTTAGGTAATCTCTATACCCTAG
>ML112201.1:3960-21806 GCA_003697995.1 Taxidea taxus jeffersonii | reverse complement strand
GATTAGCTGTATGAACATAATGGAAGATATTTAGAAGAGTCATTAGAGAATTGTACCTTACTATGTTATTTATTTTTTTTTAAGATTTTATTTATTTATTTGTCAGAGAGAGAGAGAGAGAGAGCGAGCAAGCACAGGCAGACAGAGCGGCAGGCAGAGACAGAGGGAGAAGCAGGCTCCCTGCAGAGCAAGGAGCCGGATGTGGGACTCGGTCCCAGGATGCCGGGATCGTGACCCGAGCCGAAGGCAGCCGCTCAACCAGCTGAGCCACCCAGGCATCCCCTTCCTCTGTTTTTTAAAAGGTAGATAGATTGATTAAAGAGAGAGAGAGAGGGTGGGGACGGGCAGAGGGAAAGAATCTCAAGCCTCGGGCGCCTGGGTGGCTCAGTGGGTTAAAGCCTCTGCCTTCAGCTCAGGTCATGATCTCGGGGTCCTGGGATCGAGCCCCGCGTCGGGCTCCCTGCTGAGCAGAGAGCCTGTTTCCCTTCCTCTCTCTCTCTGCCTGCCTCTCTGCCTACTTGTGATCTCTGTCTGTCAAATAAATTAAAAAAAAAAAAAAAAAAAAAGAATCTCAAGCCTCCTTGCTCAGCTGAGCTGGAGGTTGGGGCTGCATACCATGACCTTGACTTTAGGACCCGATCCGAAATCGAGAGTGGGAGGCTTAACAGACGGAGCCACTCAAGCGCCCCTACTGTACACTAATTTTTAAGATGAATGTAAAGAGGCGCTTGGGTGGCTCCGTTGGTTAAGCCTCAGTCTCTTGACTCTTGATTTCGGCCGAGGGGATGGAGCCCCATGTGGGGCTCCGCGCTCAGCAGGAAGTCTACTTCATGATTCTCTTCTTCCGTCCCTCCTGCTTCCTTGCGCATGCGCGTTCTCTCTCTTTTTCTCTCTCTCACTCGCAAAGGTTTTTTTGGTTTTTCTTTTTTGTTTTTTGTTTTGTTTTGTTTTTTCAATGAAGAAACTAAGGCATAAGGAGAGCAAGAAATTTACTCAAGGTCACTCAACCAGTGAAACAGATCACAGTGCTCTCCCTTTTCTGACACATTGTATCATCTCTGGGGTGAACTGTGATAGGTGATACTTTGACACTATCTTGAAAAATTTTAAACTTCTGATGAAGAAGTCCTGTAGATTAACTGAGGTTCTAGTAACCAGATCTTAAGGATTGGGGGTGGGAGGGGGTACAAATGAATGCTTTGGAAAATAGGCAGAA
The DNA here is from genome assembly GCA_003697995.1 of Taxidea taxus jeffersonii. Classification (NCBI taxonomy): domain Eukaryota; kingdom Metazoa; phylum Chordata; class Mammalia; order Carnivora; family Mustelidae; genus Taxidea; species Taxidea taxus. Next base: position 20,590 of record ML112201.1, on the reverse strand, counting down.
CATAACTACAGCACTCCACCAGTTCTCACCTTCTCTTACCTCCTGTTTTCTTCCTACCAAATCGCCAGGTAGTCTCACTTACATTGTTTAGTTCTGTAACAAAGTAATTTGGTAAACATACTGTAAGACATTTGGGACTTACCCTCTAGAGTGTATTGGTAGAAGAAATAAACACCTAAGAGAATTTTAACATTGATAAGTCAGCTATTTGTTGGGGTAGAAGTTGTTTTAAAGAGCATTGTCTAGTGTCCTTTAAGTAGCACTAATTGGACAGTTACCTGTTTTGCCTACAGGTAAAAATCTGCCAACCCATAGCTCTTTAAGACCATCTTACAATCTTACTACACAACTAGTCCCAATGAGGAAACTACAGATTTGTAGTATGATTTTACTTTAAGCAAACTTTACATATGAAGACCTATTTTTATTAGGAGGATTTAGCATTGGTTCTTTCAAAATGATGTTATATGATCTCTTTAGCCTATCCCTTAAGTGCACATCATCCCATGTGCATTAAAAAATCAAGTGATGGAGCGCCTGGGTGGCTCAGTGGGTTAAAGCCTCTGCCTTCCGCTCAGGTCATGATCCCAGGGTCCTGGGATTGAGCCCCACATCGGGCTTTCTGCTCAGCAGGGAGCCTGCTTCCCCCTCTCTCTGCCTACTTGTGATCTGTCTCTGTCAAATAAATAAATAAATAAAAATCTTTTTAAAAAAAATCAAGTGATGCTTGAAATTGTGATATGATGCAACTCTTCCAGAAAACATAACTTGTTTGCGTTTTGTTTTGATCTATCCATTGGGGAATGATTTAGTGAAAGAAAGTATAGCTAACTCTCTGTGGGATAAATGGGGTATTTGTTTTCATTTATGCCCTAGGACTGCTTTAGTGGCCTTACATCCTAGCTATTTTTCTGGCAAGCTTTAGTGAGTTAGGGTAGGTTGATCGAATACATACACATACACTATATAGAGATATATGTAGACATTATTTATATGTATGTTTATACATTTATAGTATATAAATTTTCTATATAAATTCTGTATAAATGTATACATTTATATATATTATTTTCTCAGTGTGTCCTGCCCACCTCTGTATCCCCTCCCCCACTTTAAAGCCTCTGCTTTTAATTTCTCTGCTATACTGCTTCCCTTTTAATGTCCCTCAGCTAGAATTCAGTATGAAGTAGAAAGGACAAAAAAGAAGAAAGGATGCCCCAAAACACAAGTTTATACATATGTATACTTTGTACACAGTGTTACCAGGATTTTTATATTATACATAAAAGTCTTGGATTTCATCTTCTTGTGCCTAGCAACAGAATGAACAGAAATACCTTAAACAGACTCCCTTTTTCAGGATCCTTTCATTTTCAGCGTCCCTTTACCCTACTGGCATGTAAAGTGTGTAATATATGATGGCAGTAGTCAACAGTAAAAACTTTTCTGTAGTCCCCAATCCTCCTTTTTTTCCTTAAGATACAAGGTAAGTCACAATCCTCAAATGTTAGAATTTCTGTTTTATTAGAGAAATTTGGCTACTCTTTCTTTCCTCTCTCCTTTTGGCTCTCCCTTGAACATTCACACTTTTCCATTGGTTTCTCTTACATGTTCTTGGCTAAGCTCCATTACCCTGCAGTTGAACCTAACAGTTTACTAGTTTGCATGTGTTCAGTTAAGATTAGCATATACACAGAGAGGGAGAAGAGATACCAGACTACGAGTAAGTTAAAATGAGAAATGGGAGATGTTTTACTTTTCATTTATCTTCTACCTAAGAGCAGAAAGAAGAGTAAAACAGTTATGCTGATATGATGGGAATTCAGTAGATTAGATTCATCCTCATTTCAGCCATGACACATATTTATAGAATGAAGTTAAACTCATACTTTGCTCTCCCAAACCTCAGTTTTGCCATCAGTAAAATAACTTGTGTTATCTTCGTCACTGAATGGCATATCTATCTGTCCAGTCACTAGGGATCCTCAGAGTCAGTATTGACTTGACTTTATCCCTGGCACCCCATATCAGCTGGGATTTATCAGTTTCACCTCTCTGGAGATTCACATCTCTGCCTTCCTTTTCCTTTTTAACTGCTACTAACCTAGTCCACATTCTTATCTTCTCACCAGGAATGCTATAGTAGCCACTTGTCTAAATATTCAACCTCCAGTCCCATCTCTCACCTAGTGATTTTGTTTGTTTTTGTTTTATGTTGGCTAGTTACCAGAGTGATGGGGGTTTTTTTTGTTTGTTTTTTTAGTGGTGGGGTTTTTTTTGTTTTTTTTTAATGGATTTTTTAAAAAAGATTTTATTTATATATTTGACAGAGATCACAAGTGGGCAGAGAGGCAGGCAAAGAGAGAGAAAGAGAGGGAAGCAGGCTCCGTGCGAGCAGAGAGCCCGATGCAGGGCTCGATCCCAGGACCCTGGGATCATGACCTAAGCCGAAGGCAGAGGCTTTAACCCATTGAGCCACCCAGGTGCCCTTTTTAAAATAGATTTTATTATTTATTTGAGGGAGAGAGAGCATGAGCAGGGTGAGGAGCAGAGGAAGAAACAGACTCCGAAATGAGCAGGGAGCCTGATGAGAGGTTCAGTACAATGTAGGGCCACCCAGGTGCTCCAGTGGTGGGTTTTTTGGTGGTGAAATACTCATAAAACTTACCATGTTAACCATTCTTGAAGTGTACAATTCAGTGGCATGAAGTACAGTCACAATGTTGTGCAACTATTTTCAATACTTTTTTTTTATCAACCCCAGTGAAAACCCCATATTCATTAGTCACTCCTCATTCCTTACTGCCCCCCCAGCCTCATTAGTTTTATTTTCCATATATCTCCATTTAAATTTCTAAGATATATATTATATATCATCATGTTACTTCTTTACCACAAAGCCTTGAATTACTCTCATTTCCTGCATTATTTTTTTAAAAGATTTTTATTTATTTATTTGATAGACAGAGATCACAAGTAGGCAGAGAGACAGACAGAGGAGGAAGCAGGCTGTCCGCAGAGCAGAGAGCCCGATGCGGAGCTCGATCCCACGACCCTGGGATCGTGACCCGAGCCGAAGGCAGAGGCTTTAACCTACTGAGCCACCCAGGCGCCCCTCATTTTCTGCATTATAATTGCTTGTCATAGCTATCAAGATCTTCTACAATTATGTGGGAAACTACGTTTTCAGATTCTTCTTCCCCTTCTTTTCACATATATGTTAGTACTAGAAAGCTTTTCCTTCCCATCCATCCTTCAGTCTTCTACAGCCTAACTCAAGAAATGCCTATAAAATTGGTTGTCGTTGGTCAGCAAATTTTTGCTATTAAGGACCAGAGGGTAAGTATCTGAGGCTTTTAGGTCAGTATGGTTGCATCTTGTCTATTGTAGTGTGAAAGAAGCCAGAGATAATAAGTAAATGAGTGGGTGCAGTTGAGTTTATTCTAGATCCTGAAATTTCAATTTCATTTTGGACATGTGTCACAAAATACTGTTTTTATTTTTTGCTCCCAGCTTTAAAAAATTAAAAAACCATTCTTAGCTTATGGGCTGTACAAAAACAGGCAGTGGGCTGCATTTAGTTCATAGACTATCCTTCCCACCCTTTTTCCTATAAGATCTCTAAAGATCTCTAAATGTGCTAGTATTCTTGAAAAGAAGAACAGGATACAGAAACTCATGGATGAAGTCAGGGGATGAACAATATTCTTATTCTGAAGTAACCTGCAGTTTAAAGAGGCAATATATGCAAGCAATATTTTGCATAGAATTAAAGGATAAAAGGAGGGAGTGAGCTTTTTAGAAGAATAATTCCACCTGGACAAAACATTCCTTTAAGAGAGTATGTGAAAAGAGACAGTATGAATGAGTTACAGCCAATAGAGGTCATTTAATGAATCAGATAAATGATTATATGGTGGGAAAGTATTTGATTTTAGCCCCAGGAAAGTCAGTGGCTAGGTTTTGTTGATTTGTGTAGAGGTAATTCTCCAACAACCTCAAGCTCATACTTCTTAACCTTATCAGCTGTTACTAATGCAGTTGTATTGTGCATAGTCCTTGAGGAAATAGGACAAAGTGATTGAGTCTTGTTTGTTTTTCTTATTTTTTAAATATTTGGCGAAAGATTTATGATAGTGAATGTGTAGTGCCTTTTTTTAAAGAACATAATTCTTTTTGCTTTTGCTTTTTTTTTTTTTTTTTAAAGATTTATTTAGGGGCGGGGCAGCTGGGTGGCTCAGTGGGTTAAAGCCTCTGCCTTCGGCTCAGGTCATGATCCCAGGGTCCTGGGATCGAGCCCCGCATCGGGCTCTCTGCTCCACGGGAAGCCTGCTTCCTCCTCTCTCTCTCTCTGCCTGCCTCTCTGCCTACTTGTGATCTCTCTTTGTCAAATAAATAAATAAAATCTTTTTAAAAAATTGTTTAAAAAAAAAAAACGATTTATTTAGGGGCACCTGGGTGGCTCATTCAGTTAAGCATCTGCCTTCAGCTGGGGTCATGATCCCTGAGTCCTGGGATCAAGCCCCCTGTTGGGCTCCCTGCTCTCTCTCAAATAAATAAATAAAATCTTAAAAAAAAAAAAAGTTTATTTATTTATTTATTTGAGAATGAGAGAGCAGGCACAGGTTGAGGGGCAGAGAGGAAGGAGAGGAAGAGGGAAAGAATACCAGGCAGACTGCACAGAACATAATGTGGGGCTCAATCTTAGAACCCCAAGATCACTACCTGAGGCAACACCAAGAGTCTGATGCTTAACCCGCTTTGGCTACTTGGGTGCCCAGATAGTGAGTATTTTAAAAACAAGATTATACATTGCTACTGTTACTCTCTGTACTTCATTTTTCAAGGGCAGTGTTGGACATAATAAATCCTCATGTTTGGGGCACCTGGGTGGCTCAGTCCTTAAAAGTCTGCCTTCAGCTCAGGTCATAATCCCAGGGTCGTGGGATCGAGCCCCATGTGGGACTCCCTGCTCTGCAGGAAACCTCCTTCTCCTTCTCACTCCCCCTGCTTGTATTCCCTTTCTGGCCATCTCTCTCTGTGTGTCAAATAAATAAGATCTTAAAAATAAGTAAGTAGGTAGGTAAATAAATAAATCCTCGTGTTTTAAGCCTGTGGGGGTGCTATTCCAATGCGCACAGAAACTTTGTGACACACTGCTACTTTCTCTGTTCATTTACTGTTCTTTCTCTGTTCATTTACCAATAGGAGATGTTAAATATATCCAAGAAATCAGCTTCCTACTTTGCAAACTTCTCCAGACTACAGCAGATCACAGATATTCAAGCTGAAATCTACCAGGTATATTATGTTGGACTTAGTACTTTCTGTTTCTAGTACAGGAAAAAAAATTGATTCCAGCAGTAGTTCTCTTACACTTGGAACATTGTCTAGCACATAACTGGGTAAGTGTTTACTTATTTGTAGTAATAGTCATAGTAGTAGTTAGTAGTAGTAGCAGTAGCAGCAGTACGGCATCAACACCAAAATGAAAATCTTCAGTAAATTCCCTGGGCTCATAACAGATCTCCCCCCCCCCCCCATATCCATGGGTTAAAGACTATGCCCTTTTTACTAAAGTTTAAGCCTTCAGGCAACATTCTACGTGAGCTAAATATTATTTTTCTTCTCAATGTAGAAAAACTTGGAAATTGAACTTTTAAGACTAGAAAAAGACACAGCAGATGTTGTTCATCCTTCCTTTTTGGGTAAGTAATTTGATGAAATGGGTAATCATTGGAACTTCAGCTTTTTCTTGAATTACCTTAGATAAGCACCAGGCAATAAAATTATGATATACCATAATTTTTTTAGGTATTGGCCCAAAGCTAATAAACTCTTATATTCTGTGCTCAAATAGAAGTTCTGTCGGCTATAGTGCAAATAGCATAAACAGTGACCCAGGTCAGAGCTCCTTAAATTCAGGAAAGCTTGAAAGACAAAGAAAGGCTGAAGAACTTTCCATATTACAGGAAACTAGAGGGACTCAACAGCCAAAGTACAATGTGGTCATGGATTGAATACTTGATTACGAATTCATTTTCCTATAAGGGACATTATTGAGTTACTTGGTGATACATCAGTATGGACTGTATTAAATACTGGTAGTATTGTACCAATGTTAAATTTTCTGAATTTGGTACTTGTAGTTACATAAGATTATGTTCCTATTTGGGGAAATACATGCTGAAGTTTTAGAGGTAAAAGTTCATGGTATTGACAACTTACTCTCAAATGGGTCAGCAAAAATACATGTATTGAGTATGTGGAGAAAGAAAGATGTAGGTAAATGTTAACAGTTGGTGAAATGTATGTGGGAGTTCAATAAAACTTTTCTCTAAGTTTGAAATTTTTCAAAATAAAAATTTAAAAGAATCAATTGGCAGCATTAATTGAATGCTGGCCAAAATATTTAAATAATCAGAAATAGCTTGAAGACATGTTCATTTTTTTAATTTCATGTAGAATGTTAGAGGCAGAGATGAGATTTTATGTGAAGAATATGGCTCTGGCTGTAAAAACTTGAACTAGGTATAGAGTTGAATAATGTAGACAAAGAATTTAGCACTGGATTTAGTTGTCAGCAAGCAAAATAAGAGAAAATCATTGTGGGGCGCCTGGGTGGCTCAGTGGGGTAAGCCTCTGCCTTCGGTTCAGTCATGATCTCAGGGTCCTGGGATTGAGTCCTGCATTGGGCTCTCTGCTCTGGCAGGGAGCCTGCTTCCTCCTCTCTTTCTCTCTCTCTCTCTGCCTGCCTCTCTGCCTACTTGTGATCTCTGTCAAATAAATAAAATCTTTAAAAAAAAAGAGAGAGAAAATCATTGAAAGTAAACTGGTTTTGATATAAAGATAGCAAAGGGGAGATACTTAGGGGGAAATGATTAATTTTTGACATTGGTAGTGTCAATCCAAAGCAAAAAAAATTATTAGTGATTTTTAAATTTGTCATATTGCTAACTGTAATTACGGTTTCTGGTTTGTGTAGCTCAAAAGTGTCATACTCTGCAAAGCATGAATAATCATTTGGAAGCGGTGCTAAAAGAGAAGAGGTCCCTCAGGCAAAGACTGTTGAAACCCACGTGCCAGGAAAACTTGCCTATTGAAGCTGTTTATCACAGGTTAAACTAAAGAGTAGAAATTAATGGTTACACATATTTCTTCAGGTTTTTTCTTGTATAGTAGTTATTTCATAGCATAATTCATTAAACAATATATAGTGATTATATCTGTTAACATTATCTTTAATGCTGATAGATACAATCAGAAAGAAAATCTGCTTTTAAAGAGTTAAGCTGTGGTGAAGAGAAAGGCATTCTTTTTGCCCACTGTATTTTGGGAATGATATAATAAATTCAATGAAAGAAATTAGATCAATAACATATAGTAAGATGGATAAAAATTATTTTTATCATGTATAGACCATTCTCTGTGAAGTAAACTTACTGTTGTGTTAATTGTACCTATATGTAAAAATTCTCTTAGGGAGTGTAGGCAGGGAGAGATGAAAACCATGTCAGCTAAAAGAAAAAAAAAAAAAAAAACTGAGTTCTGCTCTCATTTATGCTGTTTGTACACTTCAAAACCTTGGGCAAATGATTTGTTTTAGCCTCAGTTTCCCAGTCCATAGAGTGGGGATGCTTTCTGTTCCTCTTTTCCTCATAAGAGTATCGCAAGTATAATAATAAACAACAGTAAAGAAGGAAACATTTGGGGACCTGATTGCTAACTTTCTCCACCAGTGCCTCACTAGCTGACCCTTAGCAAATCAGTACCTCTCACTTACAAGATAACAAGATAACACTTGTTACCTTGTAGTAAAAGAATAAATGTAAAAATCCAATTCTTATGGATATATTCAGTTATCTATTCACCATAGTAAAATACCATTAATGTATATGTTATACATTATATATATATATATATATCAGAAGAACTGAGTAATGATTTTAAAGCATTTTGCAAATGTGAAGACTCAAAGTGGTTTTAGGTATAGGCAGTTTCAGTCAAGTACATTTGTCTTTATTATCTTCACCCTTCATGGAGAATGAGTAGATTGAAATGGAATGAGATTTAATCTAGGAAAATTATATGACAAATTATTAACATTAAATTTTGTCTCATATTAGGTTGGGTACCAAATTAGCGTTGTCTCTGTTTTTCTGTTTGGATGACGAGTTAATTTCTGCTTAAAGTGAAAGAAAATGACATTTTTATCACTGGTATTTCCATGAATGCAGAAAGGTTATTATTGGCTCACTGGGTTGATTGTAGTTCTCTTTTATTAAAAGTCCTGATTGAAAAGAAAAAAAGGAACAGAAAGTAAAAAAAAAAAAAATAGTTGACTTTTTTCTCTCCTAGCTATATGGTACATTTGCTGGAATTGGCAGTAACTTTCATTGAAAGATTAGAAAACCATCTTGAAACAATTAAAAATATCCCTCATTTGGATGAAAATCTAAAGAAAATGGTGAGTGTTAACAGTAGCATTTAAGTATCTCAACTACTGCACATTACATTTGTCTGTCTTTAGTTCTTTTATACTAGAATCTCAAATGTGTGATTGCTTTAACCTTTTTTTTTTGAGAGGGAGAAGGTGGGGAGGGACAGAGAGAGAGAATCTTAAGCAGGCTCCACACCCAGTGCAGAGCCTGTTGGCAGGATTTGATCTCACAACCCTGTGATCCTGACCTGAGCCAAAACCAAGAGTTGGACACTTAACCAACTGAGCCATCCAGGTGCCCCTTTGTTTAACTTTTTGATAGCTAATATTCTAAATGACTTATTTTTTAAAATTAAGATGGCTTTGTATAGCTTTTATGGAAGTCATTTTACATTGTTTTATTCTAATATTTAATAAATATGTGTTACCTTTATTGTTCAAGGGGTTATGCTATAGGTATCAGGAGAGATAAACAGATTTGACAAGTCCCTGCCCTCAAATTCTCAAGGTTTAGTGAGCTCTAAGATACTATCTATTTTATAGTATTATTTTTGTACAGTGGATATAGTAGAGAATTACAAAGAAGGTGCTGGCTATTAAGCAAAGAAAACAGAGGGATTGTTTCTACTTTAGGGAGATAGGGAGTAGAATAGGGTTAAGAATGCCTCAGTAAAGTTTTTATTTTATTTTATTAAAGATTTTATTTATTTATTAGAGAGAGAGAACACAAGCAAGAGGGAGAGGGAGAAGCACACTCCCCACTGAGCAGGGAGCCCAGTTTGGGGCTCGATCCCAGGACCCTGGGATCATGACCTGAGCTGAAGGCATAAGCTACCTAGCTGCCCCTTCAGTAAAGTTTTATATAGTAGTTAGTTGTAGTGAGCTGAAGCTTGAAAAATCAGTGAAATTTGTATCAAGAAGAATAGTTTGGTCCAAAGCAGCAATGTGAGGAAAGACTTGAAAATTAGCGTTGGCAGTTCCCCCAAACTTGGGGGAAGAGTGGTACTCCACTTTGGCTGATCCTTAAAGGTATTAAAAGGAAGATTAGATCATGGTTAGTTTATGGAATACCTTAAAAACCAGACTGAGAAGTTGAGACTTTTGAATACTGGGGAACATTCAATAGTTTATTTTTTTTAAGATTTTATTTATTTATTTGTCAGATAGAGAGCTCAGGAGCGAGCACAGGCACAGAGTGGCAGGCAGAGGCAGAGGGAGAAGCGGGCTCCCCGCTGAGCAAGGAGCCCAATGTGGGACTCATCCCAGGACGCTGGGATCATGACCTGAGCCGAAGGCAGCCGCTTAACCAACTGAGCCACACAGGCGTCCCACATTCAACAGTTTAAATGGTCGATTGGTTTGGTTTACTTTTAGAGAAGGGCACAGAGGAGTGACTTGATCAGAATTACACTTTAATGGAGAAAATATTGGGTAGAAGAGACTGAGTCACTCAAAGTATGGGCAGAGAGCCCAGCAGCTCCTGGAAGCTTGTTAGAAATGCAGAATTGAAAAAAAAAAATGCAGAATTGCAGACTTCACTCACCTTAGACATTCAGATTCTGAATCTATAATTTATTAAGTTCCTCAGGTGATTCCTACACCCATTAAAGTTTGATAAACTGTAGTTTAGAGGACTAGGCAAATGAACCAAAAACAGAGAAAACTTGGAGAATAAATACAAGCATTCAGATAAAAGGTTTAAAGCATAGGGAAACAAAAGATTATGTAGACTTTGAGATTTGGGATGTCAAATTTCTAGAATGTGTCTACTCTTTGGACAAGAGACACATCCAAAGTAATGAAGTAGCTAGCCTTGGTGACCTGAGGGTGAGTAGGATGAAGAAATCAAAAAAGCTAATGACCTTGTTTTCTCACATGCCTTCCACAGAAAGTAAATCTTCAATCATTGTTGAATTGCAATAAAATCGAGTTTGTGATAGTGAATGTACACTCAGGTAGAGATACTCAATAGACAAATATGAATTTTAGGAAGGGGGTAGGTTTTACAATACAGATTATGGGTCATCTGCTTTGAGGTGATAATTGAAGACAAAGAAGAGGTGAATTTATAAAGAAAAAGCATGTTCTGTAATAAGTGGGGAGGACACAATTTTAAGAAGCCTTTGTATTAAGGGGGTAGAAAAGGTCAGGTGTGAATTTTGGTATCATACCATTTATGATATAATAATGATATATTGATGACAGATGTAATTTTTCCTCTTTTCCCCTTCTTTCAAACATTACAGAGTATGGCTTTAGCAAAAATGGATATGTTGGTGATTGAGACAGAAGAACTGGCAGAGAATATACTCAAGTGGCGAGAACAACAAAAGGAAGTTTCTTCTTCTATCCCTAAAATACTAGCAGAAGAAAATTATCTTCATAAACATGATGTTGTAATGCCTTCTTTACCTTTTACTTCTAAAGTTCATGTACAAACTGTTAATGCCAAGTGACTTGTCAACTTTATTTTTGCCTATTTATATGTAGTTACGTGAAGTCTATTTCTAGCCAGTTGTAATATGGGCATTTATAGACTCTGCTGCTACCAGTTGAAAGAGCCCTCTTTATGTTGAAGCAGTAAGAGTACAAGTTCATTAAGACCAAATTGAGTTTTCCTTTGTTACATTTTCATTATACTTTTTTCATTATATTTTCATTATACTTTTTTCATTATATTTTCATTTCATTTTCATTATACTTTACAGTAAAACTCTTGAAAATCAAATATAACTATGACAGTTTATTAGCATGAGTACATTAGCCATATCTCAGACAGCAAACTCTATTTTTGTTTCTTTTTAAATACTTGTTTCTGAATTAGAAGAGTCTTGCCAGTGAAAGTATGTCGGTTTTTCCTGTGGGATAGTTACTGAATGTATAGAAAAGAGCAAACATAACAGGCCTAACTGCTATCCTTTGAAAAGCTTGCTTACAAAATTGGTCCTTGCCTGGCTTCTGGGAATTTAGATTTCATGAGAGTTCCTTCCACTATCACTGATAAGAGCACTCACTGTGACTGAAGTGTTTGTACAGTGTGGTTTGTGCTGAGCACCTTTCCTTCTGGGAGTCTAGAATTTTGGTCCATGGTAGATAGAAGATAGCTATGTGGCTAGCCCATGATAATAACCCTGGGCACTGCATTTCTAATGACCTTTCATGAAAGACATTTCACAGGTTACACCTTAGTTGCTGCGGGAATTAAGCATATCCTGTGTGACTCCACCAGCAGAGGACTCTGGAAGCTTGTGCTTGGATTCCTCTGGACTTTGTCCCTTGCACCCTTTCCCTTTGCTGTTTTACTTTGTATGCTTTTGTTGTAATAAGTCATAGTCGGATACAGTGATATCCTGTGAATCCTTAAAACATCCAACCTCGGGGTGGGGGGGCGGTGGGAGGCGGTCTTCAAAACCCTAAGATATGAAGAAATTCTTGAGGGTGTTCGCTGGCAGCGTTGCAGATAGGCAAAGAAGAAAGGTAGAATAGAGAACAGAAAAAGGCACGTTATAGTAAAACTTTTAGATGTTTACCTTACAAATGCTCAGATATTTTACCCGAGATTATTGTATACATAAAAGAGCAGTACCTTGGGGTGCCTGGGTGGCTCAGTCGGTTAAGCTTGTGATCTCAGGGTCCTGGGATTGAGCCCTGCATTGGGCTCTGTACTCAATGAGGAGTCTGCTTGAGATTCTTTCTCCCTCTCCTTTTGCCTCTCCCTTCTGTGCTCTGTTGCACTGTCTCTCTCAAATAAATAAATCTTTCTTTTAGAAAAAGTGTTATATTAATAGTTTCTAAGACTAAGCCTCAGGATGCATTAATTTGTATCAGTACTATAATTACCTCTGGTTATTTTCAGACTTGGTGTTTTCTTTTGCTTTAAAAAAATGGAAGCATCAGTATTATTATGCTGTTGCATTCTCTGTCACCAGAGTTCACTGATCCTTTTATTCATCATACTCCTTAACACAAGAAGACCTCAACACAGTGAGTAAAGTAGTTATTCGTAAGGAAGCAAGATCATTACCAAACCGCTAGAACAACTAGAGATTATGTTTTGAAGCCTTCTTTGCTGACTTATAAATTGGACATAGAAGAGTGGTCAGAATATCTTGAACATTACCTAATATTGTCTAGTCATTTAAACAGTTTTAATTGTGTTTCATCAGAAATTTTTTCAAACCCAGCCTTGGTTTCAAACATCATTCTATGTTTTATCTTCATGTGATTTCCTATATTAGTGTGTGTGTGTGTGTGTGTGTGTGTATTTATATCTATATATATCATGTCACAAAAATTGATATCCCTGGTGTTTTTTTGTCTGGTTATGTCTTTTACAAAATAAAATGAATAAACCTGTAATTTCTAAATAAAATTTTGTGGCCTTGGTCTGAATCCTATATGATAGATTCTCTATGTAGTGTCTGCCGTTCAAGTATAGGCCTGTAGGCATATAGGCTGTCTGACTCAAAAGCTTGAGGTAAGTTAAGACAGGTCTGCTTCAGGGCACTGAGGTGGCCCAGTTGGTTGAGCATCTGATTTGTGGTTTCATCTCGAGTCATGATCTCACTGTCATGGGGTTGAGCCCTGTGTGGGGCTCCACACTCAGCGGGGAGTCTGCTTCTCTCCCTCCCTCTGCCCTTCTCCTAACCCCCTCTCTCAAATAAATAAATCTTTAAAATGTAAAAAAAAAGTCTACTGCAGAGAGAAAAGCTAATTTAGTACTGCATTAGTGTGAAAAAGTACTGATCAATTTTTTTTTAATTATCATTACCTAGCTTTTAGATGCAGATACTAAAAGCTTTGGAATGTCTAGATGGGGGAAGTCATCGAGAAGATGTGACTACCAGTTGGTCTGTGAGCTGGACCCCAGCAGTTAGAAGTTCCTCACCCTCTCCCCATCCTTGAAATGTGGGTTCTATTTTCCCTACTCCCCAAAACTGACCAAAGGATAATATGCTTGAGATATGTGTAAGTCCTTGCTGTTATTGGTTAAGATAGTGATGTGCTGTGGGACGCTTGGGTGGCTCAGTTGGTTAAGCAGCTGCCTTCGGCTCGGGTCATGATCCCAGCGTCCTGGGATCAAGTCTCATATCGGGCTCCTTGCTCGGCAGGGATCCTGCTCCTCCGTCTGCCTCTGCCTGCCACTCTGCCTGTGCTCGCTCGCTCTCTCTCCCTCTCTCTCTGACAAATAAATAAATAAAATCTTAAAAAATAAAGATAGTGATGTGCTGAGACTATCTGGATAGTATACATTGACCGAACCCATTTAAGGCCTCCACATATAAACTAATATTTGATAGATGGATTTGGAGATCTAGTCATCTTGTAGCTTCTAAAGGCAACCCTCATAATGTAAGTTCCCTTTTTTATTAAATCTGCCACCTACTAACCTGGAGGAGTCATCCTCTTTCTTCAGTCTCATCCTGCCCAATAAATACAGGGGCCAATTTTAGGTTGCGCCTGGAAAACTCCTGAGGAGCAAGATGTGTAAATTCATTTCCAGCATAATAATGATGCCACTCTGGGGCACCTGGGTGGCTCCATCGGTTAAGCTTCCAACTTGATTTTGGTGTAGGTCATGATCACAGGGTTATGAGATGGAGCCCAGCATCAGGCTCTGCACTGGGCATGGAAACTGCTTAAGATTCTCTCTCTCCCACTCTCTCTGCCCCTACCTCTACCGTCTCCCGTCCCCCCCAAAAAAAGTCACCATGAAGAATATTCTGGAGGAATTGAGATGCTGCCTGGTTTTTCTAGCATTTTTCTTTATTTTACTCCTTCCTCTGATCTATGACTATATGTTCTTTCTAATTTTTCCAACATGAGCCTCAATTTCCTTTTCTCTAAATGGAGTTAACAGTGCCTACTTAGGGATTCTTGGGAAGATTAAGATAATACACAAAAAACAGTTCTAGTACATAATAATAAGTGAAAGTCCTTGCAGTTATTGGTTTTAACCACAGTAGAGTAGATGACTTTGGTAACTCCCATTTCCCTTTCCAGGCTATTCTTTTTATTTTCAGACATTGAATTAAACAAGCAAGAATTGGGTATGGAACTAAGCTAAAGAGGCCTTTCTGGATTCCCTGAAATTTCGTTCTTATTCAGTCTCATTTGGATGTGGCTGCCTAGTTTTCCCAACACCATTTATTGAAGATACTGTCTTTTTCTCATTGTATATTCTTTTTTTTTAAAGATTTTATTTATTTATTTGACAGACAGAGATCACAAGTAGGCAGAGAGGCAGAGAGGAGGAAGCAGGCTGTCTGCAGAGCAGAGAGCCTGATGCGGGGCTCGATCCCACAACCCTGGGATCATGACCCGAGCCGAAGGCAGCGGCTTTAACCCGCTGAGCCACCCAGGCGCCCCCTCATTGTATATTCTTGGCTCCATGTAGTAATAGACTATATATGCATGGACTTATTTCTGGGCTCTTGATATTCATGTGTCTTTTTATGCCAATACCATGCTATTTTGATTAACTTTATATACAGTTTGAAATTAGGGATTGTGATGCCTCTCCAGGTTTGTTCTTCTTTCTCAAGATTACTTTGGCTGTTCAGTGCCTTTTGTTGTCCCATATACATTTTAGAATTGTTTATTCTTTTTTTTTTTTTTTTAAAGATTTTATTTATTTATTTAACAGAGAGAGAGATCACAGGTAGACAGAGAGGCAGCAGAGAGAGAAGAGGAAGCAGGCTCCCCACTGAGCAGAGAGCCCGATGCGGGACTCGATCCCAGGACCCTGAGATCATGACCTGAGCCGAAGGCAGCGGCTTAACCCACTGAGCCACCCAGGCGCCCTAGAATTGTTTATTCTTTATCTGTGAAAAATACCATTGGAATTTTAATAGGGAGGGCATTGAGTCTATAGGTTGTTTTGGGCAGTATGGACATTTTGACAATATTAATTCTTCCAATCCATGAACACAATATATTTCCATTTACTTGTGTTCTCTTCAATCTCTTTTATTAATGTCTTTTAGGTTTTTTTTTGTTGTTGTTGTGTCTTATAGTTTTCAATGTAGTTTCCAATTTTAGGTCTTTCATTGCTTAAATTTATTCCTTAGGCACTTTATTCTTTTTGATGTAATTGTAAATGGGATTGCTTTCTTAATTTCTCTGATAGTTCATTTTTAATGTATAGAAATGCAATAGATTTTTGTAAATTGATTTTATATCCTGCAACAGTACAGAATTCTTTTATTCTAATAGTTTTTGAGGGGAATCTTTAGGGTTTTCTTTTTTTTCTTGTTTCTTTTTATTTTTTTATTTTGTTCCTTCATTTGACAGAAAGAGAGAGAAAGCACAAGAAAGGCAAGCAGCAGCAGGAGAAGGAAAATCAGGCTCCCCACTGAGCAGAGAGCCCAATGTGGGGCTAGATCATAGGATTCTGGGATCATGACCTGAGTCGAAGGCAGAAACTCAATTGAGCCACACAGGTACCCCTCTGTATGGTTTTCTATATATAACATGTCATCTCCAAGTAGTGACAGTTTTACTTCCTCTTTTCCAGTTTGGATGCCTTTTATTTCTTTTTCTTTCCTAATTGCCATGGCTAGGACTTCCAAAACTATGTTGAGGGAAAGTGGCAAGAGTGGGCATCCTTGTTCCCTATCTTAGAGGAAAAGTTTTTAGCTTTTTATTATTGAATATGATGTTATCTGTGGGCTTATCATTTATGCCCTTAATTATGTTGAGGTACATTCCTTCTGTAACCAGTCTGTTGAGAGTTTTTATCATAAGTGGGTATTGATTTCATCAAATGTTTTTCCTACATCAGTTGAGATGATCATATGATTTTAATCATTCACTGATTTTAAGATGTTGAACCATCTTTGCATCCCTGGAATAAATCCCATTTGATCGTGGGGTATGATCCTTTTAATATATTGTTAAATTTGATTTGCTAATATTTTGTTAAGGGTTTTGAATGTATATTCATCAGGGATATTGGCTTGTAATTTGGCATCCTTGTCTGGTTTTGGTGTTAGGATAATGCTGGCTTGGTAAAATGAGTTTGGGATTGTTCCCTTTTCTACTTTTTGGAAGAGTTTGAGAAGGTTTGGTATTAATTCTTTGAATGTTTGGTAGAATTTTCCAGTGAACCTGTTGGGTCCTGAACTTTTGTTTGTTGGAAGATTTGTTTGTTTATAAGTTTTACTTATTTAGGTAATCTCTATACCCTAG
>RCUC01170847.1:0-10460 GCA_003697995.1 Taxidea taxus jeffersonii | reverse complement strand
AGAGGCATCTGATTTCAAAAAACCAAGCAACAGTGCCTTGTAAAAATTTCATATTGGATATGTCATGCTTCCACATATTATCATAGATATTGATTAAAATGTGATAGCTTTTTTTAATTAAAGAAGGAATCACATATCACTGATTTAAAGTAAATACTATTTTTTTTAAGATTTTATCCATTTACTTGACAGACAGAGACCACAAGTAGGCAGAGAGGCAGGCAGAGAGAGGAGGGGAAGCAGGCTCCCCGCCGAGCAGAGAGCCCGATGCGGGGCTCAATCCCAGGACCCTGGGATCATGACCTGAGCTGAAGGCAGAGGCTTTAACCCACTGAGCCACCCAGGCGCCCCAGTAGATACTATTTTAATACCAAATCTATATATTGTACTTTTAAATGCATTTTTTAAGTTTTTGTATTTACACAAAAACTATTACATCTCTTGAAGATTTTTATCTTTTTTTGTCATTATCAGAGAACAATGTTTAATGTAATAACAGTTGCTATTTTACCTATTAATAGTAACTGTATATCAGGCACAATGCTGAGGGTCAGAAATAAAACAGTCAAAAAGAAAGTATTTTTCTGCTTTGATGAAGTTTATGGTCTAACCATTCATTTAAGAAAACTGCATACAATGATGGAAGGAAGCCATTGTTTTTTCTTTTAATATTTATTTATTTGAGAGACAGAGTGTGAGAAAGAGAGAGAGAAAGATCACCAGCAGGAGGAAAAGCTAGAGGGAGAAGCAGACTCCGTGCTGAGCAGGGAGCCTGATGCAGGACTCCATCCCAGGACCCTGGGATCATGACCTAAGCCGAAGGCAGATATTTAAGGGACTGAGCCACCCAGGCACCCAGAGGGCAACCGTTCTTTACCACAACTGGTCTGCAATGTTAACTCTGTTGCCATGCTAAAGAAAAAAATGACTTGACATATCAGATTTCATTTTTTAAGAATTGTATTTTAAAAATGGCAAAACAAAATTTATTGGTTAAAGATAAATTCCACTTTTATGATTCTAAAATTGCAAGTTGGTCTACTATTTAATTACTGCCAAAAAAAGAGTACTAATCAACCTTACTAAAAAACCTTATTGCTTTTGTTAGATACAGAGCAACACTTTTTTAACTTGTAACTTAATTTTAGACACATTTTTATTCGTTTAATCTACTCCTATATATGATTTGCAAACCAGCTTATCCTGCAGGACATGCCTGGAAATTATAGGGTTCAAGGTTAGGTGGTCTATAGAGGCCATGCTGGGTTTTGTAATTGCTCTGAGTATTTATATACACGAAATACCTTTCTTCCCAGGCTGGAATTATTGTGGCCAGAATCAAGAGGCCTTTTTATCTCTGAGTTAACTGCAAACTTTCTGATGAGGAACTTTGAGACCAACTTATCCCAATGGATATTTCTGAATAGAAATGGTTTAGTAGCTATCACCCCAGCTCCTTCTAAGTCCCCTCCTCCTTCCTTAGAATTGCTGGTCTGCTCCCAGTTCACATGACGATAAAATGTGTGGCTCTGCTCTTCATCAATAACATAAAGTGGTTATAATTCCAGCACTTGTTAGGGAAGCCAACTACAAATTATTGACGCTTGGTACCCATCAAAATTTTAGTTAAGAGAATACTATCTGTGGAAGGTTTCCTGAAATGTAATTCAGTTCACATAGAGGAGTCATTAAAACCCACCCATGGGGGGCGCCTGGGTGGCTCAGTGGGTTAAAGCCGCTGCCTTCCGCTCGGGTCATGATCCCAGAGTCGTGGGATCGAGCCCCGCATCGGGCTCTCTGCTCTGCGGACAGCCTGCTTCCTCCTCTCTCTCTGCCTGCCTCTCTGCCTACTTGTGACCTCTGTCTATCAAATAAATAAATAAAATCTTAAAAAAAAAAAAAAACCCACCCATGGATTATGGCTGATGAACAGAGAAATGCACACCTAGGCAGCCAAATGTTATCCCTCATAGAAACACCTCTGGTAAGTTGTCTTTTCACCTTGGCATTGCACCCTGGGCTTACACTGAAGGACTGTAACAAACAGTCCCATAAAACTCCTTGATGTAGTTGCTGCAAAGTTTTCTTGAGGACACTGTTCACTATGTCACAGTGCCCTTTTTATGAGGACTCAAAGGAGGAATTTTTCTCTGGACTCTGTGCCAGGAATAATTGGGCTTCTTCTAAGCAACAGGTGAGTTTCCTTTTTATGGGCACTGGACAACTTGTTTCCCCTAACATTGCCCTCTTTTCTTTGACTGCTTTGAAACTCAAGAGTCAAGTGTGTGGCCTGCCTCAAGCAAATGTAGAAGCCCTTATGGAACTCTTGAATTCATCTCGTGTTTCCTTCTTTTGCTTTCATTCTTTCTCATCTCCCCCATTATCTATTTATTTTTTACTTCAATTTATCTAACCATATAAAGCTGCCCTAAATTCTTTTCTGGAAAAAGGTGTGATAACTAAGGAAGATTAATGACATGAGATAATAAACAGCACACATTTTCCATTTTCCCATTAGAGTCTTGTTTTTTAACTGAGAAACAAGAAGCCGGCTTTTGCCCTAGGAACAAAAACAAACAAAAAACGCTTATTCTTGGCTTCTAATTTGTAAAAAGACTTATTGGATATGAAGGAAAAAAAAGATTGAGGTTGTGAAATGAATCCTTTTCCTTCCAGTCGCAAGACCACATAAAGAAATCTCCGAGCTGGGGCACCTGGGTGACTCACTCAGTTAAACATCTGCCTTCAGCTCTGGTCATGATCCCAGGGTCCTGGGATCTGATCCCACTTTGGGCTGTCTGCTTAGTGATGAGCCTGCTTCTCCCTCTACCTCTGCCTGATGCTCTACCTACTTGTGCTCTCTCTCTGGCAAATAAATAAATTAAATTTTAAAAAAAATTCTCAGAGCTAAGAGGAGCAGAGGAGAAAATAAATTAGAGTAAGAAGCAATGTTGTAGTCTGTCTCTGCTCACACCCTCAGCTCACAGGGACTAGCACCTGTCCTGTCCTGGCTGGAGCTCTGACAGTCAGCAGCCTCACAGAAGTGATCAAGAGGACTTTATAGGGATGCCTGAGTTGCTCAGTCTGTTAGGCACCTGCTTTCAGCTCATGTCGTGATCCCAGGGTCCTGGAATTATGTTCCATGTCAGGTTCCCTGCTTGGCGGGGAGTCTGCTTCTCCCTCTCCCTCTGTCCCTCCCTCTACTTGTGCTCTCTCTCTCTCTCATCCTCTCTGTGTCAAATAGATAAAATCTTTAAAAAAGAGAGAGAGAGAAGACCATATAGAGGAGTAAGAGTAACCACTGACACTTGATGCCTGTAGTTTCCAGACAGAAAAAGATAAATAGACAGTTCTTTGGCAGCCAGACCCAGGAAGATATCCTTAGAACTTCAGAGACTGAGCATCAATGGTCAATGGTGTGGCTGGGGTTAGTGCAAAAGAGCTAGCAGAACAAAGGCCACAGATGTGCTGACACTGAGAACTATACCAGGACAGTCTACCTCTGGAGAAAAAGACCAGCAGGGACTTTGGACAACACTGAGGCAGAATCACTCCTCTCCAGCTATTTAGCTGGTGGCAGGTAGGTCACTTGGAGTTTAGAAACAGAGGCAAGAGGAGAAAGAACAAGAGAGCCCCAAGAATAGGTAATGAAAAGGACACTGGATTAAACTTAAAATGAATGGAAAATACTTATACTGATGAAGGAAAACCCATCCAGAACCTAGGTTAATCTGCTGTCAGGTACACAGCTACCTCAGTGTAAGGAAATTATGAAGGGTAATATTTGAAAATTACATTTTTCAATTTGGGACCAAAATATGTGTCTGTTAAGTAAATAATATTCATATTTTAATGTATATATAACTCTAATCTAGATTCTCTTCCTACCTCTCTTCTTAGACATTGGTCTTTCTGGGGACACCTGGGTGGCTCAGTCAGTTAAATATCTGACTCTTGATTTCAGTTCAGGTCATGATCTCAGGGTTGTGAGATCAAGCCCTGTGACAGGCTCTGCACTGAGCATGGAGCCTGCTTAAGATTCTCCCTCTCCCTTTGCCCCTCTGCCAATATTTCCCTCAAAAAAAGGAAAAAAAGTTGTCAATCATATCGTGTAATATGGATAGACCTAAATTCCTATTATTTCCATTTTCCATTCTTAGGCTCTGAGGAGCAGTTCTTGAACACCAGACTTCTTTTGGTTCATATGACACAGCCTTCTCATAGTCTTCCTCCTACCAGTCTGGTTATTCCTTTCCTGTCTTTACTGTCATCAATTTGTATGTATGCCATTCAACTTTAAAGGCATATTCTGTTCTGTGGTGGCTGGTGGTTCTGTTGGTTAAGTGTCTTCCTTCAGCTCAATTCATGATCTCAGGGTTATGAGATTGAGTCCTGCATTGGGCTCCCTATTCAGTGGAGAGTCTGCTTCTCTCTCTCTCTCTCTCTCTCCCCCTCCCCCTGCTCAGTTGCTCTCTCTTTCTCTCAAATAAATAAAATCTTTTTTTAAAAATGTACATATTCTGACCCTTCTCTCCTTTTACATCTCCTACAGTGGAGATTTCATTCACTGTCTCAGTCCCCTCTCGGGAAAAATGAGATACAAATCTTTATTTGCAACCATATCTCTTTCAAACTCATATTCCAAACCCTAAATTGCTACCCAGATATTTCTAGCCATATGTCCCATTGATAGGCTCAAACAAGACATATTGAAACAAATTATTCACTTTCTCTAGAGCCTAATTCCATTGTCATTTCTCTGACTGATGTCAAATTACTACCATTCCTTCAAGCTCCTGAACAAAAATAAAAACGTTGTCTGTTTTTCCTCTCTCACCTAACATATAAACAAGTCAAAGACTTTCTTGTTTTCAGACTTATATCCAGATCTTTTCACTCCAGTCCCACTGTCATTTCCCTGGTATACATTGGCCTCCAGTTCATTCATTCCTGTAACTGACTACGGTACAAAGAACAGAAATTTTGGTGTTCATATGAACCTGGGTTAGACCACCTTGTCAAATTTTAAATAAATTACTTAAAACTTAGTTTCATCATCTGTAAAACTGAGATAAGAAATAGTTGCCTTATGAGTTTGATGTGAGCATAACCTGAAATTGTTTATCTGAAGACTTAGCAGAAGTCTAGTGTACCCACTTAAGAAAATCAACCATCTCAGTTATTCCCACAATGGCTCCTTTCTTTGACTACAGGCTGCTAAGGATTACTGCAGAAAATCATATAATTCTATAAATTTGGAGTCATGAAGAGTAGCTAGGCTCCCAATATTAATTCATGATTTTTAAAAAATAGATTTTATTTATTTGAGGGACAGGGTAGGGCAGCAAGAGAAGCAGACTCTCTGCTAAGCAGAGATCCCAATGCAGGACTCATTCCTAGGACCTTGAGTTCATGATGAGCCAAAGGCACCAACAGAGCCACCCAGGGACCCCTATAATTAACTGTTTATTTTTTAACTAGCTTCTTTGCCTTTTACTTTCAGAACAATGCTGAGCCTTCACCAATCTCCATCAGCCATCTTACCTGTTCTCATTCCATGTAATTTCAGGCATGTCTTTTGCTTTCAACCTCGCATTCAATTGAGTCTGTCTGGTAACTCATCTCTGTCCTATTACTCTTTTCCTTAATCCTTAAACACATTTGAATCTTGTCATCCTAAAATGTCCCTCCTTAGTCATTAAGACCTAAGCTTGAACCACCATGTTAGTCCTCTTTTGTCATTCCAGGAAAAGTTTCTTTAAAGGATTCTTTATTCACACAATGTACTTACTCAATTCTGTATTTCTTAGCCTACTGGAATCAGACTTGCTTCTTTACTCATCCTCCAACTTAGGTCATATCTAGGTGTTCAATGACCTGCCCATTTTTATAATAGCCTCTCTACTGAATTTACATTTGCCACTCATCCCTTCTTGAATTGTCTCTTCTTTTGGCTTCCATGATACTGCTCTTTCCTGCTTCCAGAACTGTCCCTTTATAGTCTTTCTTGTGAGCTCAGTCTGATTGGTGTTTAAGGGTTTACCTGAGCTACTCTCAAATGAAATCTCATGTGTTTTCATACTTTGAACAATCAGTTATATGCAAAGGATTTCCAATTATATATTTTTGTTTTCAGTCTTGAGCTCTTCTTTGAGCTCCAGCCCTACATATACAATTCTTGACTCAGTTACTAAGCTACACGTCTTCATTTAACCCTTCCACAGGCAGCTTCAACATATCCAAGAGAACTTAGCATCTTTTCCCAAGATCTGTTCCTCCTCTTTCATTTCCAAGATCAGTTACTGATACTATCATTGCAATAATCAGTTGCCCTCCTCAGAAACTAGTTTTCCTCTTTTCACCCCTATGATAAATCAGTGACTGAATCCAATTTTACTAAGTTAATAATGATTCTCTACTTCATAATGGTTTCTCCATTCCTAGCACCAATGATATTATTCAAGCCCTTAACATTTTTCCCCTGACCTAAAGAATATATTCTAAGTAGTAAGCATATGAAAAACTAATGACATAGAGTGAACACTAGGAACTGTTTTTGCTTGTGTTCAAATACTAACTCCAATAACTTACCAGTTCTGCAATCTTAGGAATGTGTACAACCTCACTGTCCCTCATTTTTTCTCCATCAGGGAGAATGTAGTATCCTTACCTAGTCAGCTGTTATTTATTCCTCAAGGCTCAGTTAAGACGTCACCTGTTTAAGGATCCCTTCCCAGGGACATCAAGTTAAATAAAAAAATCCCTTCTCTATAATATCTTGGTATCCTTTGTAGCCTCTACTTAAAGTTTATTATATTTCAATTCATTCTGCTGCAATATGTGTCTATTTAATGAAAATTAGCTTATTTATGATAGTTAAACAGGGGAATGGTGTGATATAATGCAGGTGTCAATATAATGTTTATTCATTCTTAACTTTTCCTAGCCTGTTTTTATTTTGAAGGTATCAAAAGCAAACTTCCTCACAATTACAGAGAACATGTTAGTAATACATCAAAACCTCAAGGAAAAAGCTGGAAAATGAAATGCCTTACTCTAGACAATAGGTTAGTTGCTTTAAAAGTTGTTATACTTTCCACAACATTAATTAATCTAAGGAATTTGAAAGTGAAGATGACATAACTATGAAGACATTTCTCATATGTTAAATACTTTGGGAAAGATTTTTAAATTTTGATCTATCTGGTGTGTTGCGGGTAAATATTTTCAGAGTTCTTAGAGGGAAACATAAATGCAAGAGTTAAATATCAGCAAAGAATCAACTGGTTTTGTTAATGGATGCAAATGTCAGTGGAGATATAGCTGTGCTCTGTCTTTGTTAAGACTGTCATTGTTTTGTTAGTACTCTTCTTTTAAAGTTACATAGGCTTTGAGTGGTCTGCCCAATTCTATTTTTTTTTTCCCTTTAAGCCCTGTTACTTTTAATGGAAGTTTTTCAACACACAAGTGCTTTTCAGGAATATGTATATGACACTACTAGAGGAATGCCTACGCCTTAAAAGGATACATCTGTTGTCCCATTAATCGTAATTTCTGAGAGAGAAAGCACCATCAGGAAATAGCATTCCCTAACTTGATAATGTTCAGTGAACTGAATGAAACCACAGAAGATGCTGAATAAATGTTACTTTTTTTTCCTCATCTACTGTCCCGTTTTCAGCGTTCCTCAAATTCAACGGAACACAAGTCTCTGCATGTATTTAACTTCTGTGTCAAAAATACTTCAATCACTTATATGGTAAAGCCTGGGTCTCCTGACTTGAGTACCGAGGCTATAGTCACTCTAAATTTCCTGCGCCAGTTAGTCAAGTCAGTTTGCTGTGTTCTTGCTACACACTGTGTATTTATTTGCTCCCTTATTTTGCTCACACCCTTTTCTCACCGTCTTCCCCAGAATGGACTCCCCACTCCACTCAAATGATCAAAGTCCCCCCGTTGGCTGTAGTGCCACCTCATCTCACTCTCTTCTCCTCAAAGAAGCTCTTGTGATAACATGTAATGTGCATTGGTCACTAACTCTCACATACTGTTATTGATCTTTGTATTAAATATGGTCTAAATGAAGTAGCTCTGAATCTTACATTTCTTAGAGTTCCACAGTCCAAGAGAGAAACTTATATTTAATATAAAGCTGTTGATGATTTAAAAAATAAAACTAAGAGGGGCGCCTGGGTGGCTCAGTGGGTTAAAGCCTCTGCCTTCAGCTCAGGTCATGATCTCAGGGTCCTGGGATTGAGCCCCGAGTCAGGCTCTCTGCTCAGTGGGGAGCCTGCTTCCCTTCCTCTCTCTCTTTCTCTCTCTCTGCCTGCCTCTCTGCCTACCTGTGATCTCTGTCTGTCAAATAAATAAATAAAATCCTTTAAAAAATAAATAAATAAATAAAAATAAAACTAAGAGACCCAGAATAAGTCATGCTGAACTGAAGTGAAAACCTGGCAAATCAGTGAAGCATGCTAAGAGGTTGTTGTGATATATGTACATGTGAGGTTTTGTGGAACTGAACAGTCCTTGTGCCATTGGGAATGAGAAGGAAGAGATGGAAAGAAAAAGAAAAGAAGGGAAATAGAATTACATTAGGTAAATAAAGAATAAGAATGAATAAAAAAATTAATCTAAATTACAAGGTCCAATTAATAAGAAAAAAAATGATCACATCCCTGAAACAGAGGATGTTAAAATTTACTATAGGAAAATATAAACAAAGAATGTGGCTTTCTTTTTTTCTATATGTGGGATTATGTGAAGATGATGTAATACAAAAGCTGTACCTTGATTAAAAATTAATGTATCCTTTTTCCCTAATTCTTCATCTTGCCTCATTATCTATGAACTCTTATTAATGCTGGTAACTGATGCTCACCATCCCAAACTAACAATTGATAAAAACAAACAAAATATCCTGAAATAGTCCATGGGTATTTTAAAATACAAGGTGCTCATGGGTAATTTAAAATACATTTTAAAATTCCTAGTGTATTAATAGCCTAAGCAACAAGTTAGAATGAAATTTTTAAAAATGTAACTGATATATGACCATTTGACTCTGAATTATATAATGTATTTTTTTTTTATTTATTTAATTGACAGAGATCACAAATAGGCAGAGAGGCAGGCAGAGAGAGAGGAGGAAGCAGACTCCTTGCTGAGCAGAGAACCCGATGTGGGGCTAGATCCCAGGACCCTGAGATCATGACCTGAGCCGAAGGCAGAGGCTTTAACCCACTGAGCCACCCAGGTGCCCCTGAATTATATAATTTAAAGTAAGAAATTAGTTTAGTTCACAACCACCCAGTTATTTGATTTAAGGATTTTCCTTTTTGTTCTGAAAACAAGAAGTAAAAGGATAAGAGTGTGTGTTATATTCACAAAATAGTAATGTGAAACATCTCCTTCATTTTTTAGACTATAATAAATATATCAGGTTAATTTAGAAAATGACTACCTCACAGAACTCCCTGAACTATTTGCTTATTTTGTTTTATATGTATTCCCCCCAAATCTGTTCATTGTACAACAAAATAATTTTAATCAAAATCAAGAAATTAGAATCATTTCAAATCATTACATAAATCTGGAATGAATGAAATCATCAGATCTGACTGTTCTAGAGCCTAAATTAATATTAGTTGTGATTTATGCATTTTTATTTATTTTTAGAGTGCAAGCTAGATTAACCCAATACTCCTAGAAATGCATAGAATTCTAAAATCTTTTAAAATATTTTTTCATTGTTAAGTGATCATGCCCTTCATCGATACTATGGAATTATCCAAATATGATCACTATTTTGTCATTACATTTTTAAAGAACTTTAATCTTCATGTGTTTCTTAGGCTATCTGTTAAGACTTCCATATGGCAGTCTTTCTCAAAGAAAATTATATTTTCTGCAGCAAATCTTATAATCCACAGTTAAAAATAAAGCAGTTGGGATTATTCCTCTCAATCAGTCCTTAGAAGAAGTCAAAGAAACAATTACATTTTGTTTTGTTTTATTTGTTTTATTCTAAGCATGTCTTTGAATTTCATGATGGTAATAATGAAAATTGATATTTACTGAGTGGTTAGAGTTGTCATCCATTGTGCCTGAAGCTTTATAGATACTAGCTCATGTAACCCTCCCAAACTCTATGAAATAGCTAAGGGTGTCATCTCTGTTTCACAAAGAAACAAATCAAGAGTTCAGAAAGTTCTATCACTTGCCCAAACACATAATTAAAAAGCCATCCTAGGGGTATTTAAGCCTGTATCTATCTTAAATAATAAACCTTATACCATCTTATGTAAAAGAAGATAATTCTCTTCCCCTTCAGTTTTTTTCAAATGAAATTTACTTAACTTTATACTGTACTTTTTATCTATGTCTTCTCTAATCATAAGCTACATGGTAGCTGTGTCTTAAACTACAACCTAAATATAATTTAAAATGTTATTAAGGAA
>RCUC01170846.1:0-10466 GCA_003697995.1 Taxidea taxus jeffersonii | reverse complement strand
AGAGGCATCTGATTTCAAAAAACCAAGCAACAGTGCCTTGTAAAAATGTCATATTGGATATGTCATGCTTCCACATATTATCATAGATATTGATTAAAATGTGATAGCTTTTTTTAATTAAAGAAGGAATCACATATCACTGATTTAAAGTAAATACTATTTTTTTTAAGATTTTATCCATTTACTTGACAGACAGAGACCACAAGTAGGCAGAGAGGCAGGCAGAGAGAGGAGGGGAAGCAGGCTCCCCGCCGAGCAGAGAGCCCGATGCGGGGCTCAATCCCAGGACCCTGGGATCATGACCTGAGCTGAAGGCAGAGGCTTTAACCCACTGAGCCACCCAGGCGCCCCAGTAGATACTATTTTAATACCAAATCTATATATTGTACTTTTAAATGCATTTTTTAAGTTTTTGTATTTACACAAAAACTATTACATCTCTTGAAGATTTTTATCTTTTTTTGTCATTATCAGAGAACAATGTTTAATGTAATAACAGTTGCTATTTTACCTATTAATAGTAACTGTATATCAGGCACAATGCTGAGGGTCAGAAATAAAACAGTCAAAAAGAAAGTATTTTTCTGCTTTGATGAAGTTTATGGTCTAACCATTCATTTAAGAAAACTGCATACAATGATGGAAGGAAGCCATTGTTTTTTCTTTTAATATTTATTTATTTGAGAGACAGAGTGTGAGAAAGAGAGAGAGAAAGATCACCAGCAGGAGGAAAAGCTAGAGGGAGAAGCAGACTCCGTGCTGAGCAGGGAGCCTGATGCAGGACTCCATCCCAGGACCCTGGGATCATGACCTAAGCCGAAGGCAGATATTTAAGGGACTGAGCCACCCAGGCACCCAGAGGGCAACCGTTCTTTACCACAACTGGTCTGCAATGTTAACTCTGTTGCCATGCTAAAGAAAAAAATGACTTGACATATCAGATTTCATTTTTTAAGAATTGTATTTTAAAAATGGCAAAACAAAATTTATTGGTTAAAGATAAATTCCACTTTTATGATTCTAAAATTGCAAGTTGGTCTACTATTTAATTACTGCCAAAAAAAGAGTACTAATCAACCTTACTAAAAAACCTTATTGCTTTTGTTAGATACAGAGCAACACTTTTTTAACTTGTAACTTAATTTTAGACACATTTTTATTCGTTTAATCTACTCCTATATATGATTTGCAAACCAGCTTATCCTGCAGGACATGCCTGGAAATTATAGGGTTCAAGGTTAGGTGGTCTATAGAGGCCATGCTGGGTTTTGTAATTGCTCTGAGTATTTATATACACGAAATACCTTTCTTCCCAGGCTGGAATTATTGTGGCCAGAATCAAGAGGCCTTTTTATCTCTGAGTTAACTGCAAACTTTCTGATGAGGAACTTTGAGACCAACTTATCCCAATGGATATTTCTGAATAGAAATGGTTTAGTAGCTATCACCCCAGCTCCTTCTAAGTCCCCTCCTCCTTCCTTAGAATTGCTGGTCTGCTCCCAGTTCACATGACGATAAAATGTGTGGCTCTGCTCTTCATCAATAACATAAAGTGGTTATAATTCCAGCACTTGTTAGGGAAGCCAACTACAAATTATTGACGCTTGGTACCCATCAAAATTTTAGTTAAGAGAATATTATCTGTGGAAGGTTTCCTGAAATGTAATTCAGTTCACATAGAGGAGTCATTAAAACCCACCCATGGGGGGCGCCTGGGTGGCTCAGTGGGTTAAAGCCGCTGCCTTCCGCTCGGGTCATGATCCCAGAGTCGTGGGATCGAGCCCCGCATCGGGCTCTCTGCTCTGCGGACAGCCTGCTTCCTCCTCTCTCTCTGCCTGCCTCTCTGCCTACTTGTGACCTCTGTCTATCAAATAAATAAATAAAATCTTAAAAAAAAAAAAAAACCCACCCATGGATTATGGCTGATGAACAGAGAAATGCACACCTAGGCAGCCAAATGTTATCCCTCATAGAAACACCTCTGGTAAGTTGTCTTTTCACCTTGGCATTGCACCCTGGGCTTACACTGAAGGACTGTAACAAACAGTCCCATAAAACTCCTTGATGTAGTTGCTGCAAAGTTTTCTTGAGGACACTGTTCACTATGTCACAGTGCCCTTTTTATGAGGACTCAAAGGAGGAATTTTTCTCTGGACTCTGTGCCAGGAATAATTGGGCTTCTTCTAAGCAACAGGTGAGTTTCCTTTTTATGGGCACTGGACAACTTGTTTCCCCTAACATTGCCCTCTTTTCTTTGACTGCTTTGAAACTCAAGAGTCAAGTGTGTGGCCTGCCTCAAGCAAATGTAGAAGCCCTTATGGAACTCTTGAATTCATCTCGTGTTTCCTTCTTTTGCTTTCATTCTTTCTCATCTCCCCCATTATCTATTTATTTTTTACTTCAATTTATCTAACCATATAAAGCTGCCCTAAATTCTTTTCTGGAAAAAGGTGTGATAACTAAGGAAGATTAATGACATGAGATAATAAACAGCACACATTTTCCATTTTCCCATTAGAGTCTTGTTTTTTAACTGAGAAACAAGAAGCCGGCTTTTGCCCTAGGAACAAAAACAAACAAAAAACGCTTATTCTTGGCTTCTAATTTGTAAAAAGACTTATTGGATATGAAGGAAAAAAAAGATTGAGGTTGTGAAATGAATCCTTTTCCTTCCAGTCGCAAGACCACATAAAGAAATCTCCGAGCTGGGGCACCTGGGTGACTCACTCAGTTAAACATCTGCCTTCAGCTCTGGTCATGATCCCAGGGTCCTGGGATCTGATCCCACTTTGGGCTGTCTGCTTAGTGATGAGCCTGCTTCTCCCTCTACCTCTGCCTGATGCTCTACCTACTTGTGCTCTCTCTCTGGCAAATAAATAAATTAAATTTAAAAAAAAATTCTCAGAGCTAAGAGGAGCAGAGGAGAAAATAAATTAGAGTAAGAAGCAATGTTGTAGTCTGTCTCTGCTCACACCCTCAGCTCACAGGGACTAGCACCTGTCCTGTCCTGGCTGGAGCTCTGACAGTCAGCAGCCTCACAGAAGTGATCAAGAGGACTTTATAGGGATGCCTGAGTTGCTCAGTCTGTTAGGCACCTGCTTTCAGCTCATGTCGTGATCCCAGGGTCCTGGAATTATGTTCCATGTCAGGTTCCCTGCTTGGCGGGGAGTCTGCTTCTCCCTCTCCCTCTGTCCCTCCCTCTACTTGTGCTCTCTCTCTCTCTCATCCTCTCTGTGTCAAATAGATAAAATCTTTAAAAAAGAGAGAGAGAGAAGACCATATAGAGGAGTAAGAGTAACCACTGACACTTGATGCCTGTAGTTTCCAGACAGAAAAAGATAAATAGACAGTTCTTTGGCAGCCAGACCCAGGAAGATATCCTTAGAACTTCAGAGACTGAGCATCAATGGTCAATGGTGTGGCTGGGGTTAGTGCAAAAGAGCTAGCAGAACAAAGGCCACAGATGTGCTGACACTGAGAACTATACCAGGACAGTCTACCTCCGGAGAAAAAGACCAGCAGGGACTTTGGACAACACTGAGGCAGAATCACTCCTCTCCAGCTATTTAGCTGGTGGCAGGTAGGTCACTTGGAGTTTAGAAACAGAGGCAAGAGGAGAAAGAACAAGAGAGCCCCAAGAATAGGTAATGAAAAGGACACTGGATTAAACTTAAAATGAATGGAAAATACTTATACTGATGAAGGAAAACCCATCCAGAACCTAGGTTAATCTGCTGTCAGGTACACAGCTACCTCAGTGTAAGGAAATTATGAAGGGTAATATTTGAAAATTACATTTTTCAATTTGGGACCAAAATATGTGTCTGTTAAGTAAATAATATTCATATTTTAATGTATATATAACTCTAATCTAGATTCTCTTCCTACCTCTCTTTTTAGACATTGGTCTTTCTGGGGACACCTGGGTGGCTCAGTCAGTTAAATATCTGACTCTTGATTTCAGTTCAGGTCATGATCTCAGGGTTGTGAGATCAAGCCCTGTGACAGGCTCTGCACTGAGCATGGAGCCTGCTTAAGATTCTCCCTCTCCCTTTGCCCCTCTGCCAATATTTCCCTCAAAAAAAGGAAAAAAAGTTGTCAATCATATCGTGTAATATGGATAGACCTAAATTCCTATTATTTCCATTTTCCATTCTTAGGCTCTGAGGAGCAGTTCTTGAACACCAGACTTCTTTTGGTTCATATGACACAGCCTTCTCATAGTCTTCCTCCTACCAGTCTGGTTATTCCTTTCCTGTCTTTACTGTCATCAATTTGTATGTATGCCATTCAACTTTAAAGGCATATTCTGTTCTGTGGTGGCTGGTGGTTCTGTTGGTTAAGTGTCTTCCTTCAGCTCAATTCATGATCTCAGGGTTATGAGATTGAGTCCTGCATTGGGCTCCCTATTCAGTGGAGAGTCTGCTTCTCTCTCTCTCTCTCTCTCTCCCCCTCCCCCTGCTCAGTTGCTCTCTCTTTCTCTCAAATAAATAAAATCTTTTTTTAAAAATGTACATATTCTGACCCTTCTCTCCTTTTACATCTCCTACAGTGGAGATTTCATTCACTGTCTCAGTCCCCTCTCGGGAAAAATGAGATACAAATCTTTATTTGCAACCATATCTCTTTCAAACTCATATTCCAATCCCTAAATTGCTACCCAGATATTTCTAGCCATATGTCCCATTGATAGGCTCAAACAAGACATATTGAAACAAATTATTCACTTTCTCTAGAGCCTAATTCCATTGTCATTTCTCTGACTGATGTCAAATTACTACCATTCCTTCAAGCTCCTGAACAAAAATAAAAACGTTGTCTGTTTTTCCTCTCTCACCTAACATATAAACAAGTCAAAGACTTTCTTGTTTTCAGACTTATATCCAGATCTTTTCACTCCAGTCCCACTGTCATTTCCCTGGTATACATTGGCCTCCAGTTCATTCATTCCTGTAACTGACTACGGTACAAAGAACAGAAATTTTGGTGTTCATATGAACCTGGGTTAGACCACCTTGTCAAATTTTAAATAAATTACTTAAAACTTAGTTTCATCATCTGTAAAACTGAGATAAGAAATAGTTGCCTTATGAGTTTGATGTGAGCATAACCTGAAATTGTTTATCTGAAGACTTAGCAGAAGTCTAGTGTACCCACTTAAGAAAATCAACCATCTCAGTTATTCCCACAATGGCTCCTTTCTTTGACTACAGGCTGCTAAGGATTACTGCAGAAAATCATATAATTCTATAAATTTGGAGTCATGAAGAGTAGCTAGGCTCCCAATATTAATTCATGATTTTTAAAAAATAGATTTTATTTATTTGAGGGACAGGGTAGGGCAGCAAGAGAAGCAGACTCTCTGCTAAGCAGAGATCCCAATGCAGGACTCATTCCTAGGACCTTGAGTTCATGATGAGCCAAAGGCACCAACAGAGCCACCCAGGGACCCCTATAATTAACTGTTTATTTTTTAACTAGCTTCTTTGCCTTTTACTTTCAGAACAATGCTGAGCCTTCACCAATCTCCATCAGCCATCTTACCTGTTCTCATTCCATGTAATTTCAGGCATGTCTTTTGCTTTCAACCTCGCATGCAATTGAGTCTGTCTGGTAACTCATCTCTGTCCTATTACTCTTTTCCTTAATCCTTAAACACATTTGAATCTTGTCATCCTAAAATGTCCCTCCTTAGTCATTAAGACCTAAGCTTGAACCACCATGTTAGTCCTCTTTTGTCATTCCAGGAAAAGTTTCTTTAAAGGATTCTTTATTCACACAATGTACTTACTCAATTCTGTATTTCTTAGCCTACTGGAATCAGACTTGCTTCTTTACTCATCCTCCAACTTAGGTCATATCTAGGTGTTCAATGACCTGCCCATTTTTATAATAGCCTCTCTACTGAATTTACATTTGCCACTCATCCCTTCTTGAATTGTCTCTTCTTTTGGCTTCCATGATACTGCTCTTTCCTGCTTCCAGAACTGTCCCTTTATAGTCTTTCTTGTGAGCTCAGTCTGATTGGTGTTTAAGGGTTTACCTGAGCTACTCTCAAATGAAATCTCATGTGTTTTCATACTTTGAACAATCAGTTATATGCAAAGGATTTCCAATTATATATTTTTGTTTTCAGTCTTGAGCTCTTCTTTGAGCTCCAGCCCTACATATACAATTCTTGACTCAGTTACTAAGCTACACGTCTTCATTTAACCCTTCCACAGGCAGCTTCAACATATCCAAGAGAACTTAGCATCTTTTCCCAAGATCTGTTCCTCCTCTTTCATTTCCAAGATCAGTTACTGATACTATCATTGCAATAATCAGTTGCCCTCCTCAGAAACTAGTTTTCCTCTTTTCACCCCTATGATAAATCAGTGACTGAATCCAATTTTACTAAGTTAATAATGATTCTCTACTTCATAATGGTTTCTCCATTCCTAGCACCAATGATATTATTCAAGCCCTTAACATTTTTCCCCTGACCTAAAGAATATATTCTAAGTAGTAAGCATATGAAAAACTAATGACATAGAGTGAACACTAGGAACTGTTTTTGCTTGTGTTCAAATACTAACTCCAATAACTTACCAGTTCTGCAATCTTAGGAATGTGTACAACCTCACTGTCCCTCATTTTTTCTCCATCAGGGAGAATGTAGTATCCTTACCTAGTCAGCTGTTATTTATTCCTCAAGACTCAGTTAAGACGTCACCTGTTTAAGGATCCCTTCCCAGGGACATCAAGTTAAATAAAAAAATCCCTTCTCTATAATATCTTGGTATCCTTTGTAGCCTCTACTTAAAGTTTATTATATTTCAATTCATTCTGCTGCAATATGTGTCTATTTAATGAAAATTAGCTTATTTATGATAGTTAAACAGGGGAATGGTGTGATATAATGCAGGTGTCAATATAATGTTTATTCATTCTTAACTTTTCCTAGCCTGTTTTTATTTTGAAGGTATCAAAAGCAAACTTCCTCACAATTACAGAGAACATGTTAGTAATACATCAAAACCTCAAGGAAAAAGCTGGAAAATGAAATGCCTTACTCTAGACAATAGGTTAGTTGCTTTAAAAGTTGTTATACTTTCCACAACATTAATTAATCTAAGGAATTTGAAAGTGAAGATGACATAACTATGAAGACATTTCTCATATGTTAAATACTTTGGGAAAGATTTTTAAATTTTGATCTATCTGGTGTGTTGCGGGTAAATATTTTCAGAGTTCTTAGAGGGAAACATAAATGCAAGAGTTAAATATCAGCAAAGAATCAACTGGTTTTGTTAATGGATGCAAATGTCAGTGGAGATATAGCTGTGCTCTGTCTTTGTTAAGACTGTCATTGTTTTGTTAGTACTCTTCTTTTAAAGTTACATAGGCTTTGAGTGGTCTGCCCAATTCTATTTTTTTTTTTCCCTTTAAGCCCTGTTACTTTTAATGGAAGTTTTTCAACACACAAGTGCTTTTCAGGAATATGTATATGACACTACTAGAGGAATGCCTACGCCTTAAAAGGATACATCTGTTGTCCCATTAATCGTAATTTCTGAGAGAGAAAGCACCATCAGGAAATAGCATTCCCTAACTTGATAATGTTCAGTGAACTGAATGAAACCACAGAAGATGCTGAATAAATGTTACTTTTTTTTCCTCATCTACTGTCCCGTTTTCAGCGTTCCTCAAATTCAACGGAACACAAGTCTCTGCATGTATTTAACTTCTGTGTCAAAAATACTTCAATCACTTATATGGTAAAGCCTGGGTCTCCTGACTTGAGTACCGAGGCTATAGTCACTCTAAATTTCCTGCGCCAGTTAGTCAAGTCAGTTTGCTGTGTTCTTGCTACACACTGTGTATTTATTTGCTCCCTTATTTTGCTCACACCCTTTTCTCACCGTCTTCCCCAGAATGGACTCCCCACTCCACTCAAATGATCAAAGTCCCCCCGTTGGCTGTAGTGCCACCTCATCTCACTCTCTTCTCCTCAAAGAAGCTCTTGTGATAACATGTAATGTGCATTGGTCACTAACTCTCACATACTGTTATTGATCTTTGTATTAAATATGGTCTAAATGAAGTAGCTCTGAATCTTACATTTCTTAGAGTTCCACAGTCCAAGAGAGAAACTTATATTTAATATAAAGCTGTTGATGATTTAAAAAATAAAACTAAGAGGGGCGCCTGGGTGGCTCAGTGGGTTAAAGCCTCTGCCTTCAGCTCAGGTCATGATCTCAGGGTCCTGGGATTGAGCCCCGAGTCAGGCTCTCTGCTCAGTGGGGAGCCTGCTTCCCTTCCTCTCTCTCTTTCTCTCTCTCTGCCTGCCTCTCTGCCTACCTGTGATCTCTGTCTGTCAAATAAATAAATAAAATCTTTTAAAAAATAAATAAATAAATAAAAATAAAACTAAGAGACCCAGAATAAGTCATGCTGAACTGAAGTGAAAACCTGGCAAATCAGTGAAGCATGCTAAGAGGTTGTTGTGATATATGTACATGTGAGGTTTTGTGGAACTGAACAGTCCTTGTGCCATTGGGAATGAGAAGGAAGAGATGGAAAGAAAAAGAAAAGAAGGGAAATAGAATTACATTAGGTAAATAAAGAATAAGAATGAATAAAAAAATTAATCTAAATTACAAGGTCCAATTAATAAGAAAAAAAATGATCACATCCCTGAAGCAGAGGATGTTAAAATTTACTATAGGAAAATATAAACAAAGAATGTGGCTTTCTTTTTTTCTATATGTGGGATTATGTGAAGATGATGTAATACAAAAGCTGTACCTTGATTAAAAATTAATGTATCCTTTTTCCCTAATTCTTCATCTTGCCTCATTATCTATGAACTCTTATTAATGCTGGTAACTGATGCTCACCATCCCAAACTAACAATTGATAAAAACAAACAAAATATCCTGAAATAGTCCATGGGTATTTTAAAATACAAGGTGCTCATGGGTAATTTAAAATACATTTTAAAATTCCTAGTGTATTAATAGCCTAAGCAACAAGTTAGAATGAAATTTTTAAAAATGTAACTGATATATGACCATTTGACTCTGAATTATATAATGTATTTTTTTTATTTTTTATTTATTTAATTGACAGAGATCGCAAATAGGCAGAGAGGCAGGCAGAGAGAGAGGAGGAAGCAGACTCCTTGCTGAGCAGAGAACCCGATGTGGGGCTAGATCCCAGGACCCTGAGATCATGACCTGAGCCGAAGGCAGAGGCTTTAACCCACTGAGCCACCCAGGTGCCCCTGAATTATATAATTTAAAGTAAGAAATTAGTTTAGTTCACAACCACCCAGTTATTTGATTTAAGGATTTTCCTTTTTGTTCTGAAAACAAGAAGTAAAAGGATAAGAGTGTGTGTTATATTCACAAAATAGTAATGTGAAACATCTCCTTCATTTTTTAGACTATAATAAATATATCAGGTTAATTTAGAAAATGACTACCTCACAGAACTCCCTGAACTATTTGCTTATTTTGTTTTATATGTATTCCCCCCAAATCTGTTCATTGTACAACAAAATAATTTTAATCAAAATCAAGAAATTAGAATCATTTCAAATCATTACATAAATCTGGAATGAATGAAATCATCAGATCTGACTGTTCTAGAGCCTAAATTAATATTAGTTGTGATTTATGCATTTTTATTTATTTTTAGAGTGCAAGCTAGATTAACCCAATACTCCTAGAAATGCATAGAATTCTAAAATCTTTTAAAATATTTTTTCATTGTTAAGTGATCATGCCCTTCATCGATACTATGGAATTATCCAAATATGATCACTATTTTGTCATTACATTTTTAAAGAACTTTAATCTTCATGTGTTTCTTAGGCTATCTGTTAAGACTTCCATATGGCAGTCTTTCTCAAAGAAAATTATATTTTCTGCAGCAAATCTTATAATCCACAGTTAAAAATAAAGCAGTTGGGATTATTCCTCTCAATCAGTCCTTAGAAGAAGTCAAAGAAACAATTACATTTTGTTTTGTTTTATTTGTTTTATTCTAAGCATGTCTTTGAATTTCATGATGGTAATAATGAAAATTGATATTTACTGAGTGGTTAGAGTTGTCATCCATTGTGCCTGAAGCTTTATAGATACTAGCTCATGTAACCCTCCCAAACTCTATGAAATAGCTAAGGGTGTCATCTCTGTTTCACAAAGAAACAAATCAAGAGTTCAGAAAGTTCTATCACTTGCCCAAACACATAATTAAAAAGCCATCCTAGGGGTATTTAAGCCTGTATCTATCTTAAATAATAAACCTTATACCATCTTATGTAAAAGAAGATAATTCTCTTCCCCTTCAGTTTTTTTCAAATGAAATTTACTTAACTTTATACTGTACTTTTTATCTATGTCTTCTCTAATCATAAGCTACATGGTAGCTGTGTCTTAAACTACAACCTAAATATAATTTAAAATGTTATTAAGGAA
>RCUC01170841.1:0-16128 GCA_003697995.1 Taxidea taxus jeffersonii | reverse complement strand
AAATATTAATCTGACCAAAAAAAATATGACTTCATATATAAGCCCCCCTTAAAAATAATGAGAACAGGACACCTGGGTGGCTCAGTTGGTTGAGTGACTGCCTTCAGCTCAGGTCATAATATCGGAGTACTGGGATCGAGTCCCGCCATCGGGCTCCCAGCTCCACAGGGAGTCTGCTTCTCCCTCTGATTTTTTCCTCTCTCATGCTCTCTCTCACTGTCTCTCTCTCAAATAAATAAATAAAATCTTAAAAAGAAATAATGAGAACAAAAAAGTAAAATAAAAATCAGGAAAGCAAATATTCCAAACACCAAACACAAATGTATTTTTAAGATAAGCCATTTTGCAGACCAGGCCCACTGAATTCCACTCTTTAACGCGTATTATTAAGAACTGACAACAGAGGTCTGGGTCTCACCTTCTACTTATTGTAATACTCACCCTTAAACACGGTAGGAAAAGAATGTGGTTCCATTCCATTTATGTGTGAATCCTACGGTCTCTAATACCTTCAAGCCTTATAAATGAGTCAAACTCACCTACAGGATATAAAAAATTCTTAAGTAGATTCCAAAACAAATAGAGTCATAGATCTTCTGAACTAGCCATACCTAGAGATGACTCCTTTGCACAACATGAAGTCTAGCCTGGACTTTAGTCAACCGAGTTCTAACAGGAACCTCAAAATTCATGTGGGAACACTTCCCTAAAACTCTATCACATTATGTACATCTTTCAATTTCTTTTTTTTTTAAAGATTTTATTTATTTATTTGACAGAGATCACAAGTAGGCAGAGAGGCAGGCAGAGAGAGAGGAGGAAGCAGGCTCCCTGCCAAGCAGAGAGCCCAATACGGGGCTCGATCCTAGGACCCTGGGATCATGACCTGAGCCGAAGGCAGAGGCTTTAACCCACTGAGCCACCCAGGTGCCCCCATCTTTCAATTTCTTAATGGTCTCCCTTTCACAACCCAAATTCTAATTGCCACCTGATAAATGATCAAGACAAGGTGAGAAATAAGTTTTACTATTGGGCCAGAGACTTATAGGAAAAAAGGCCAGTTTTCACTAACAATTGTGATGGTTCTCGTTGTATATAGAAGTCTACTTTGGCTGAACATCGTATTTTCTTGAAACACACAATCCTCAGAAACTATAGTAACCCCAAATCAAAACACACAAAGAGAAATATGTCTGAAGATGGTATAGGAATTACGTCTTATGGAAAAAAATTAATTCATCTTTCTCTTTCAATGCAATAAGTATAGGTTGACACAATGTAATAGGTATATGTTGACACATTTTGGAACAGGAATGATTGTACCCAATAATCCGTATCTTATAGACTTGGGCATTGTTTCCTTCCAGACGTGAAATGCACACTGAGGGTAATTCACAGCTGGGTAAATGTTCTTCCCTGCCACATTCCACGCACTCAGCTGCTCACTGTTGCCTGCTTTATCAACATTACCTTTGGTTTTATGTGCTCTTACATGCTGCCTTCCAGGACTGTGGTTAAAAGGTGGCGATGGTGGAATACAGACATTGGAGTGAGGCAGCTGCTCATGACATCAGGCAAACAGCAATCCCCAAACCCCAAAACAGAATCTTTTTGACTGATATGGCCTAAGACACAGGTTTGGGGTACCCGAGGGCAAAAAAGCAAAATTAAACAAAAAAAGCAAGACGTGTCTCAAATTCAGAATGGAACTTGTAAGTCAAATGTTCAAACAGCCTTTCCAGGAACCGAGGTAAGACTGCTGGAAATATTCAGAGTCACTCAGCAGTGACCAAGCAATCCGGCCATTCCTCCCTTACCCCGCTAGGGCCAGGAGCGTTCTGCCCCCGGGCCCTGCCCAAGTCTGTACATGGCACAACCTACACAGGGGATGTCCTTTGAACAAAAGACTCTGGTGGCCAGGAAAGGCTGTTTCTGGGTCCCCCAGGCCTGAAACAATTGGAGGCAGTTTTTGGCAGGCTATCCCCGAGGGCACTGCACAGGCAACAACAAACACAAACTACCAGCCTTCCTGTGAAAAAGGTCTATTTACTTTCTATGGAGTTCCAGCCCAAGGGGCATAAGAGGCTTCAGAAGTACATTAAGGGAATGTAGGTTGGGGGGGAGGGGTGCCATCTTTGTGTACTTCCTTGGCCTCCTTACAGTTTTCTGATACTTCCCAGAAAAAAAAAAAGTTCATATATATATCTGGAACCTGAATTTTGGTAACAGTTGTGAGAGAGGTACCTGCAGATCACCTGGTCTGGAGGCCAGAAGGGTTTACAATTGCAGTCCCAGAGAACTGTATCTATTTGCATACCTTAAACACTGCTGCTGAGGATCTAGTTTCCAATCAACCTGAAACTAGGTGCTGACAGAGATCCCTCCCTCTGGAACATGGAGAGCTTGGCACTCCCTCAGCAATGGATACAATTTCCTACTGAAAATGTATCGGGCTATTTAGGCAATCACAAAGATTCAAGAGACAACCAAGAGATAAAACAAAGTTGAACAGTTAGGTTCATCTCCTACACAAGGCTGCTCCCTCAAGACTGGGAGAAGCAGCTTTTTCATCTAATACATAGAGATAAACACAGAGACAAGCAAAAACAAAAACAAAAACAAAAAAACCACAGAGGAATACGTTTCAGATAAAAAAAAAAAAAGATAAAACCTCATAAACAAAACAAAACAAAAAAGCCTTCACAAAACAGAGGTAAATAATTTACCTTAGACGGTGTTCAAAATAATAGTCATAAAGATACTCACTGATCTTGGGAGAAGAATGTTTGAACATAGAACTTTTAAGAGACTGAAAATATAAGAAGTACCAAACAGAAATCACAGAGCTGAAGAATACAATGAGTGAACTGAAAAATACATAAGAAGGTTCAACAGCAGACTAGATGAAGTGGAAGAAAAAGTGGAACTCACCCAAGTACAGCAGAAAAAAAAAAAAAACTTTAAAAAGTGAAATAGCTTAGGAGACTTATGGGACAATAAGGAGAATAACATTCACACTAGAGGGGTCCCAGATGGAGAAGCAAGAGAGAAAGGGGTAGAACACTTACTGGAAAAATAATGGCTGAAAACTTTAGGGTAAAGAAACAGACACCAGATCCAGGAAGCTAAGAGATTCCAAAGAAGATGAACACAAAGAGACCTACACCAACTCACATTATAACTAAAATGTCAGGACTTAAAGAGAGAATCTTAGTAGCAGCAAGAGAAAACAACTTGTTATGTACAAAGGAACCCCCATAGGGCCATCAGCAGATTTCTCAGCAGAAACTTAGCAGGCTGGAAGAGAAGGGCATGATAGATTCAAAGTGCTAAAAACAAAACAAAACAAAACAACAACAACAAAAAATGAAAAACTTCCAACCAAGTACATTCTACTCAACAAAGTCATTGCTCAAAATTGAAAGAAAGATAAATTGCTTTCCAGACAAGCAAAAACTAAAGGAGTTCATGACCACTAAACCCACCCTACAAGAAATGTTAAAGGGACTTCTATAAGCTGAAAAGAATGG
Source organism: Taxidea taxus jeffersonii (assembly GCA_003697995.1). Lineage (NCBI taxonomy): Eukaryota > Metazoa > Chordata > Mammalia > Carnivora > Mustelidae > Taxidea > Taxidea taxus. The sequence continues at coordinate 12,598 of RCUC01170841.1, read as the reverse complement.
GCATTAATTAGTAAGAAGAAAACACAAGCAAGGAAAAACTCATTGGGAAAGGTAAATATATAGTAAAGGGAGTAACCATTGTGATGGTTAAGAGTCAAAAGTAGTAAAAATAAGTATACAATAACCAAAGGATACACACAATAAGAAGATATAAAATATGACCTCAAAAACACAAAACATGGGGGGGGGCAAGTAAAAACATTTTTGAATTTTAAATGTATTCAAATTTTACTCATATGTATGTATATATGTATGTATAAACAAACAAACAAACAAACAAACAACAAGTAAGATATTTCCCAAAAAGTCATGAAGGGGTAGAATGCTTCCTTTGCTAAAACAGGTCACTAGGAAAGATCGGAGAATAGTGTAAGATCAGAGAACAATGTTACAGCAAGTAACAAAGAAAACTGCCCTAGACTTAGGATGAGGTCAGCTGGAACATTCTGCAACAAAAGGAACATCTAGCTCAAGGAACTCAAAAGATTTAAAAGAGTTTATTGCTATGCCTAATGATAAAAATCCTCTGCAATTTATTATTTTTCACTCCACCAACACCTGGCCCTGGCCTACTAGTGCAAAGTGTAGAGAGTGCTGTTTTGTATTCCATCTGCCCAGTGAGGGGCAGATGGAACACCGTGGGCTCCCACACAACGCATGCTTCCTCCAGGTGAGACTGTGGTGAGCTGTACAGGTCAAGGTACTCAGAAGCGATGCAATGCATTTCTTCAAAACCATTCTACAATTTAGACACTCTGTTGGTTCGTTTCATTACTGAGGGCTTCCTGCATCAATGATCCTATTCAATGGCTGAGGATGCATCTTTATAAGATTTGTCAACAAGTCCTTTCAAACTTAACTCACAAGTTGAATCTCAACTCTTGAAACTGCAAAGCCATGTTTGCCCTACCCCTCATATAGCTATTAACTCTAGACAACCTGCTACTCTGGACATTTGGATCATCTTTTTTTTTTTTTTTCCTTTTCTTTGGTTATGACATAATAAAATATAGTTAGAAACTGAAGCCATATAAAATATTTAAGTGAAGAGAAACATTAGCATGGAAGGTAAATTAATGAATGAATCAATGATGAGGTATATAGGTCAAGTTTCCTTAGTTTGGCACTACTGGCATTTGGGGACAGATAATTCTTTGTCGTCAGGGGCTTCCCTGTGCATTGTGAGGTGGTTACCAGCAGCCCCGGTTTCCACCCACTAGATGCCAGCAGCATTCCACCCAAGTCCAGTCAAGCACACTGTCTCCAGATGTTTTCAAATGTTTGCTGGAGAGCAAAATCACGCCCAGTTGAGGATGACGGATACAGGTAAAGCTGCCATACTGGAACTGGAGTAGAGCCAGAAGATGTTTAGATAATCATGGGTAAATAAAAAGAATTACCAGCAAAATACTAGAGTAAGCCTTAGCCCTAACATCTAACTGAGGAATGGTCTAAGCACAGCTGCCCTCCTTGGGGAACACAGGATGCTAAAAGGGGAGAGGAATGAGGAGGAACAAGCACCAGGCTAAGCAAAAAAATATGGGTAACATTTATGAATGAGTGAAAACAGAAAACCTGAATTGTGCAATTCCCTTTGGCACCACTTCGGGTAATATTCTCATGTGAGATCCACACATGTCCCTTTGAACCTACTAATCCCCTTTGCCTGCAAAAACAATCTTTGCTGAGAAATCAAGAGTACCACTACTCTGCTGGCCTGAGGTGGAGAATGTGTTGGCTGAAGTAATACCTGCTGCTGACGGTAAACAAGGAAAACCCCAATAAATATTAATGGTTGGTTTCATAAAAACTTCAATGGCCATGCTGACCCCCTTCAACCTCCAATCTAAGAGTGAGGCCATTTGGCTTATGTCTTTAGGGAAGAAGATGTTTAAAACTGATCTCACTCTAACCTTGGTGATCCTGTTGCCTTTTTTTTGGAAATTCTTCATTCAGGCTTGTCCCCAAACCATCTTAGATCAGACTATGCATCAACAAAGCTTCAGACTGGAAGAACTCTACCCTTGTGAAAGATCTTGAGGGAAGGGAAGAGTAAAAGCAAAATAATATCTTTGCCTTCATTCTGGCCTATTTGATCATTGCAGCTGAGGCCTGGGAACATCGGTTTTGCTTATCTTATCTATTTGCCTCTTTTTTTCTTGAAACATCTTCATCTGAATTCTAAGACCCACACTCCGATGACTCCCTCCTTCTCTTGCTCAGGGCTAAAGGTGGAGGCCCAGGACTCCTTCTCTGGCTACACACATGCCCAGCATGTTGTCACCACCACCACACTTGAGTGACAACGTGATGCCTGCAAAGTGTTTCTTATCAGTCCACAGCAATGTAAGTACAGAAAACCAGAATAAGTGTTTAGAAACTTTTTTTTAACAGTTTGACAGAACAAGTTCATGTCTGTGAATGCAACAGCAAGACAATAAAACAGAAATGTAGCACTTATGTTTTACCTATCTTTATTTCACTTCTCCTTTAATTTCATTTTCCCTTATATTTACTGTATTCAACAAAGTAGTTGTCCACAGCAAATGAGAAAAAAAAAAAAAAAGGTTCTTTGGCAGACATCAGAGATATTTTGAAAAGAACCATCTTTAGATAATCTCATCTAATTCCACGGCTTTAAATACTGTCTCTATGTTGCCAGGATTCCATTTTATATCTCCAGCCTCAACATCCCCTGAGCTCTAGATTCAGATGCCCAACTGCCTACTGGCATCTCCACTAGGAAGCTTAAAAACAATCTCAAAGTTGACCTGTCCTGAATCAAAGCCACTTGTTTTATGCTCCTTAGTCTGGATTCCTCAGCTCATTAAATGACACTATCACCCACTCAGTTTTTAAGGGTGAATATGTAGGGGTCACCCTTGACTAGTAACTTTCTGCCACGTTCTACACCTCATGCAGCAAGCATGGCTGGAAGCTCTGACTCTAACAGATATCTCAAAGTGGACCACTTCTCACCATCTCACTAGCAAGACCCCAGCTCAAATCATCATGCTCTCATACCTAGAAAAACGAAATGGCGTCTACTCTTTTCCTGGCTTGTACTGTTGCCCATACTAGTCTATTTTCCCCCATAGCCACATTGCTTCTTTAATAGTATAGACCTGATCAATTCCCCGGGCTTTGAGCTCTCCAGTGAATTCCCATCACACTTACAACAAAGTCCAGAGTATTACCATATTACGTATAGAATCGGCCCCTCCATTATCCTGCCCTCCCCTGTAACTGCCCTTCTGCTGTCTCACTCTGCTTCAAACACGGGCCCTCCTCCTGTCTCATAAACACCTTAAGGATGTTCCTATCTTAGGAGCTTTTGCATTTGGTTTCCCTTCGTCTGAGACACTTTCTAGACATCTGCAAGGCTCACTCCCTTGCTTCCCTGAAAACCTTTTCCAAGTAACATCACCATGCTTTGTCTTAATCATCCTCACTTCAATGCATCATGATTAATTAATATTGTAAGATTTCATTATTTTAAAATGTGTCAATTTCCTCTCTCTTCTCTCTAGAACATAACGTCCAAAAGGGCAAGAATTAGGATTTGTTCACTGTCCTGTGTCTAGAGAATGCCCCAAAATACGTTTGAACGAGCTAGTTTATTTCCAACATGTTCATGAATACACAAAGCATTAGTAGTCTATTAGCTAACAACAAGGGTTGTGCTACTTAGGTTTGTCACTCACCCATTCATTGTACTCCTTTAACATGTTTATTGAGAAACTAGGCACCCTCTGAGCCACAGTTTCCAAATAACTAAATACTTAAAACTATTTAGACCTTTCAACAATGAGCCACAGAAATGGGAACTGTGGAGAAATGCATTAATCCAGGCTCACCTGGTTCTTTTTTTTTTTTTTTAAGATTTTATTTATTTATTTGACAGAGATCACAAGTAGGCAGAGAGGCAGACAGAGAGAGAGGAAGGGAAGCAGGCTCCCCGCTGAGCAGAGAGCCCCATGTGGGGCTTGATCCCAGGACCCTGAGATCATGACCTGAGCCAAAGGCAGAGGCTTAACCCACTGAGCCACCCAGGCACCCCACAGACTCATCTGATTCTTATTTTGTGATAAAAGCTTGAGTTTTGTTCAACAAACAATGGAAAATCCAATGTAATAGTGTATATAAGATTAAGAGGAAATGCTTTAAATTTTTAAGGATGTCAGCTCTCAAATACCAGGAAAGAAGCCATAAAAGCACAAAGATTTCAATGACAATTATAATTAGCAAATGATAACTAAATTACAATGTAGTCTCAACTATCCACAGTGCAGGTCCCAAGACTCTACTAGACCAAGCTCCTTCATGGATTCATTTTGTTACTCAGGCTTATCACTCACTCATTCCTGTTGCAGGTATATAGTGAGTGTGTACTTTGTGCTGGACACTGTTCAGAGGTGCGGAGGGAACAGTACAGCCATCAGCAAAGCACACAGAAGTCTTCTTCACCCAGATGACTTTCAGGGGTGGGGAAGCTTGGCTACTGCTGACATCTGTTTTTAAAACCGGTGAAGCTACATTCATCAACCACATTCTGTAATTCATTGGCTTCAAGGAATTTTAGTGTCTACTTTGTAGAGATGGGTTTATTTTTTTCTCCATACTCCATATTTTAAAATGTCCAAATGACTTCAAAATTAAGATGTATATTCTCCTCTACAGCCACAGGGAAAACACTTAAGAAATGCTTCTCAGATTTTGATTTATTAAAGACAAAACCATCTGTATTTCTCATGAGGGAGTACACACACACACACATATATAACATGCATATATATATATATATATATAATATAGGTAATCTTATCAATTAATTTTGGATGGAAACATTTCTTAAAACAGCAGAAAGTGGCTATGAGGCAGAAACCAATTTAAACAATTTATATGCACAATTATTAACTCACTCCTCATTGCCAGAGCTCTGGGTTTATGCCAACATGCTGCGCATTCTGGTATCAGTAAAACCATTATATCTGATTTTCATTCAGACCTACCTGTAACCACCATGAGGCCAGGGGCTTGCTCTATCTGTCCTCTGATCATGGTGTTCCCATGCATTCAATGGATTTACTTTATATTTGCGAGGTAATCTTATTCTAGCTGAGCTATTGGGTGTTTTTAGGGAATTTTTTTTTTCCTATTTACCTTGTATAAATGGTGTCATAACTCTTAAAAAATGGTACCATTTTTCTAATGAAACTTAACTGGACTATACATATCTTTTCCCCCTTTTTGCCTCATGCCTTTCCTTTTTCAGTAAGGCAGTAAGGAATACACAAATTAATATTCACTGCACAGAACCAGGTGTATTTTTTAAAAAATTGAAAACTTTTGGGACACCTGGGTGGCTCAGTTGGTTAAGCGGCTGCCTTTGGCTCAGGTCATGATCCCAGCGTCCTGGGATTGAGTCCCACATCGGGCTCCTTGCTCAGCAGGGAACCTGCTTCTCCCTCTGCCTCTGCCTGCCACTCTGTCTGCCTGTGCTCGATCTCTCTCTCTCTCACAAATAAATAAAATCTTTAAAAAAAAAAAAAAAAAAAAAAAAAAAAATGAAAAACTTTAAGCTTTGTACACCCAACAACCGCATTTTCTGGGGAAATTTAAAAAAAAAACAAAAAACAAAGGAAGGAGCTTTAAATATCCCACAAGGGACACCTGGGTGGCTCAGTTGGTTAAGCAGCTGCCTTCGGCTCAGGTCATGATCCCAGCGTCCTGGGATCGAGTCCCACATTGGGCTCCTTGCTTGGCAGGGAGCCTGCTTCTCCCTCTGCCTCTGCCTGCCTGTCTGCCTGTGCTCAATCTCTCTCTCTCTAACAAATAAATAAATAAAATCTTTAAAATAAATAAATAAATAAATAAATATCCCACAAAATGTAGTGAATGCCATAGAATGACTTCCTTCATTTATGTACTTTCACCATGACTGTTGACCACAACTTCTGGAAAGAAAAAAAATCTTTTTTTTTTTTTTTTAGGGTTGAAAATTCAAGAGAATTATATGAGAAAGAAGTTGCAATCACATACACAAAACACTCATATCTATCCAATGGGTAAATCACCCACAAAAGTGGGTTTGATGTTTAATATCAGGCAGAACTGTTATCAACATTAAAAATATGTTTAAAGTGTGTCTGTGTAAGTGTGAAAGTCCAACACTAGGCAATGTCTAAAACAAGACCACTGATTAACAACATATTTCTATCTATAAGAATATTTTCTAGGGGTGCTTGGCTGGCTCAGCGAAGTGTCTGCTTTCAGCTCAGTTCATGATCCTGTGGTCCTGGGATCGAGACACATGTTGGGCTCCCTGCTCAGTGGGGAGTCTGCTTCTTTTCCCACTGCCCTGCTTGTGCTCTCTTTCTCAAATAAATAAATAAAATTTTAAAAAAAGAATATTTTCTAAATAACAATTTTCAGCAATGTGCCATCCATTTGCATTGAGAAATGTTACAAGAAAGAGCATGAAGATATGTGTGATTTATGTGCCCGATATTGTCTTTTAGACCACCTCCTTGAATGGTATCCCCATTACGAGAATACACAGGAGACACTTACTTCTCTCTTAGGAAAATGTATGATTCAGGGCAACTACATTTTTTTCATGGCTTACAAATATATTGAATTGTGAAACTGATTGTGTTTCTTCTTTGTTGGCCAGTCAGGGAATTCAGCCAAATTTGTGACCACCTCTGACCAACAGAGCAATGCCCAGCCTTTGTGAATGTTACGTGTTTCTTGGTTGTGTTTCATTTTTCTATCCTTCCTATCTATCGCTGTGCCAAATTGATTGTACCTCTCTATTGATTTTACTCTATGCTCTTGGTTAGCAACCTCAAACTCATTTTGTCCAAAAGGTAAGGGTTTAGGAACACAGGGAAACTCACATATTTGTCAACAAAAATAACTTCTCTTTAGATATATAAATGTTCTCACTTGTGATTCATGACTATTTACAACAGCCTGTGTGTGTGTGTGTGTGTGTGTGTGTGTGTGTGTGTTTTCCTTTAGGAAAGTCAGTTGCATTAAATGCAGCTCATTTTAAGGATCAAATGAAGAGAACACCACGTTCAAGTGAAGTCTGAGGAGGGCTGTGCCCAAAATAGGGAGCTGCAGTTTGATAGTAAATAGACGACCCATGTTTTCAGAAATAGGTCATTTGTCAGATGGACATTCCAGCTGAGGTCTGAAGACTCTCGATCCAACATTTACCATGTGATTGAGCACACAGAGTGAAGGGGAAACACTACTGTGCAGAACCTGTGGGAAAGGAGGTGGAGGAAAACCAGGATGATGAGCCTAGAACCCCTCTCCCTCATTGAGACAGAAGGTCTGAGAGACTGGACCTTAGAGAATGATCTTTGAAGACAATGTCTTTGGACAGAACTTGGCCGTGAGTGCCCCATCACCATTGCCAAATGAAGCAAGTATGGGGTGCCCCCTCCAACTTCAGTCTTGGGAAGCAGGGAACTTTAAAAAAACTACTTGAAACCAATAAGGTAGAAGCATGACTCTCCTGGAAAGGATAGTAAAGTGTTGATGAGGATGTGGACAAATTGGAATCCTCCTACAATGCTGGTGGGAATACGAAATGGAACAGTGGCTGTGGAAAACAGTCTGGCGGGTCCTCAAATGACAGAGTTCCCAGATAACCAGTCATTCTCCTCCTGGGTGGATACAAATGAGAAATGAAAATGCATGTCTGCACAAAAGCTTGCACACAAATGTTCATAGCAGTGTTCTTCGGAACAGACAAAAAATAAGAAGAAATCCGGAGGTAAATCGGCTGATGAATGGATAAATACAATGAGGGTAAATCTATACATGGAGTCATATTTGATAATAAGAACAGGAAGTATTGATGCCTGCTACACCACAGATAAACCTTGTACACGCTCTGCTGAGTGAAAGAAACCCATCACAGAAGAACACATACTGTGCAATTCTCCTTATAGGAAATACCCAGCATGGGCGAACCTACAGAGACAAAAGAGAGATGAGAGGTTGTCTAGGGCTGAGGGGTAGGGAGAAATGAAGAGGGAAAGCTAATGGGTGTGGAATTTCTTGTCGGAGTGATGAAAATGGTCTAAAATGAGACTGTGGTGATGGTTGTACAAGTCTGCAAATATACTAACAACGGTTGAACTACACACGTAAACCAGGAAATCATATGGCATATGATTATATCTCAGTGAAGCTGATAGGAAAAGAGGCCTTTTGGGTCCCCTTCAACTCAGGTCATGATCTCAGGGTCCTGGGATTGAGCCCTGTGTCTGGGCTCCCTAATTAGCAGGGAGTCTGCTTCTCCCTGTCCTTCTGCCATTCCCCCTGCACAAGCAGGGGAATGTTCTCCCTTTCTCTAATAAATAAACAAAATCTTAAAAAAAAAAAAACACAAAGAAACACAGAAACACAGAAAAAAAGGCTTTTTAAAAAAATAGCATAAAAATAGCACAATCACCTAATTGGGGCAGTAACTGCTGAGTTCCAGCCAGAAACATTTGAAGGACAAGAGGCTCCCTGATGCAGATGAGCTGTACTTTGGGAAATAAAGGTGCTTCATGTGTGTTCCTGCAGCCCAGCGACAGTTGGTGGGCAAGCGTGAATCAGCAATGGCAGTGTGCCTCAAATCCTGTCCCTGCACCCCAGCTGGAGATGTGACGGGGTGCCCAGGGAGGAAGCCAAAGGCAGCCCCCAGTTGGGAGGGGGCTGCGGGAGCTACAGACGAAAAAGTATAATAGGGATGCATCCATCCACATGACAGAAGCCATAGGTGAGAAGGCCCCGGGGGTGGTAGGAATCCCTGAACCAACCAATGATAGTTATGGGAGAGAAAGTGTCAGCTTTGAGCCTCTGCTAAGTCCAAAAAATGGGGACAGCAATGTTATGACAGCCACCATGAGCAAGAACACCTTTCCCCTCTTGCCTCTGCCCCCTGTCCCCTAGAGGTCTCAGAATCTCAGCATTTACAAGGGGGAGCATGGGAGCAGGAGAAACTGTCAAACTCTGCCTCCTCCAACTGTGGGCTGTGGGCTTTCCACCTGCACCACTGCCATCGAGGGAAGGAGGAAGCCACCTTCCAGAGGCTTCGAGACTCTAAGGGTCTGGACAACTGAATGACTGAAATAAGGTAGTCTCTGCATCTCTTTCAGAACAACCGGAGAGCCTGGATTCATGTGAGTGTTCGCCCCGGGAGGCAGGGCGGGCCCCTACTGAGTAATGAGAAGACCATAGGAGACAAAATAGCTTTGCTTAATGAACATGTGCCACGAGCCATACTTGTCTGACATAACATTCACACATTTCTTTCCAAGTGTTACATATTTATTTGTCATGGTTAATTTTACGTGTCAACTTGATGGGATCGTGGGGGCCCCAGATATTTGACTGAATATTACTTCTGGGTATGTCTTTGAGTATGTTTCTGGATGAAATTAGTATTCGCCTTGGTGGACTCAGCGAAGCAGTTGGCCCTCCTCATCGTGGGTGGGTATCATCCAATCTGCTGAGGACTCAAACAGAAACAAAAGGCACAAGAAGGCAGAATTCAGCCCTCCCTGACTGATTTTTTTGTGCAGAGATATGGATCATCTCCTGTTTCTGGTGTTCCTGGCTCTCAGATGTCTGCACGTGGACTGAATGACACCACCAGCTTTCTTGGTTTCCAGCTAATGGACGGCAGATCAGACAACTTCTCAGTGTCCATAATTGTGTGAACAAATACCTCATAGTATATCAGATGTACAAATACATGTATGTGTATATATGTGTATATATAGATGTGTATATTTGTGTATATACATATATGTGTGTGTACATATACACACACAGACATATATATCTCCCATTGGTTCTGTTTCTTTGGAAAACTCTAGTACATTACTTCATCCAAACCAAATAAATATCCTGTATCATGACACTTGATATAATCTCTTTTTTTTTTTTTAAGATTTTTATTTATTTATTTGACAGACAGAGTTCACAAGTAGGCAGAGAAGCAGGCAGAGAGAGAGGAGGAAGCAGGCTCCCTGCTGAGCAGAGAGCCCGATGCGGGGCTCGATCCCAAGACCCTGGGACCACGACCTGAGCCGAAGGCAGAGGCTTAACCCAATGAGCCACCCAGGTGCCCCTTGATATAATCTCTTAATCTGTCAATGACACCACTTTTCTATGGACCAAATCCTGGGTTCTGGTGACTCTGGCACCGTTTCCATACATGGGAAGGCAGGCGTCAGCTCTACATAGAGGCCCAGGCACCCAATCACACTTCAGATTTTCTCAAGGGAAATCACAGATCTGAAAAAGGCATTGTTATTTATTTTCTGGCTCTAGAGCCAGACAGTTATCAAAGTGTAAGATAATGACACAGTCATTCATGGAAAAATGCACAGCGGCACAATATTGACTCTCCTTCCATATTGGATCTGGTGAGGGGCTTCTCAGCTCCCTCTCCATGATGGAACTCGGCAAAGTGGTCATTAGACAAAGTGACACCCTCTACACTCTCTACGGAGTCCAAAATTCACTTTTCTGCCTCTCTACTTCTTTTTTAAATTTCAAGTGTTTGACATACTGAGGCTTTGAAAATAAGTCTATCTCTGTGACATTTCCAATTTTACAGATCTTAAGTCATGTGTTCATTGAAGTACTTGTTGAACATCTGTGGGAGACAAGTTCTGAGGCTGTGATGAGGATTTAAAAGAGGCACATGGCGAAGGACCACTTAGTCTAATGGGGAAGACACAGAAACTGCTAGCTCTCAGAGCATGCCCTCAGTGTTGCAGAATAGATACAACAATGAGCTCCAGGCACCTGCTGGAAGAAGGACAGAGGAGTGGTGACTACAGTAGAGATGTGAATATGACTCTGGAATTAGGGTGCTGGGTCTCACATCGTAACTTTGCCCACTTACTGGCTGTAGGACTCTGGGCAACTTAGTAACCTCTCTGTGTTATTGTCTCCTCATCTACGAAATGGCACGATAATTGTATCTCCCTCATAGAGTTGTTGGAGATATTACAGTTATCTCATAGAAAGCACATGAAATGGCTTTTGAAACACGGTAAGGCTCACATACATTTCGGATATGATAATTAGCAGGTCTCGTTTACTGTGGCAATGAGCAAGTGTCTACTGTTTTTGTATCCAGAAAATAAAACAGACATAACTCTTATCTATATATCCCATTGGATAGAAGTACATCAAGTGCCCCCTGTGGCTGCAAGAGAGGCTGAGAATTTGAACATTTCACTTTCCAGTTTTTAAGTTGGAAGAAGGCAAAGGGAGTGGCTGCTAAGGAGACCAGACCTTGGGTGGTAAAATCGTCTCCTTGGTATATAATTTTTTTTAAAAAACAGCCATGTTTAGAGTGAGGGACAAAGATGATCAGTCAAAAACAAGCCCAGTGCACTAACATATTTGTGTTTAGAAATCATTTGTGTATATTTTCTATTTTATGCATTTGTCAAATTTAAGAATTAGGTAATTTATTCATATTTGTTGTTTTAAGTGTAAGCAAGAAAAATTTATGAGTTTATAAAACAATATTGTAACGTTCATGCCAACTGAAGGGGCACATCCTTTTAAATTCAGATTCTTAAATGTAAGTAGATTTCTCTAGAATTTGGGACCATTTAGTTTGTCAGACCACTGAAAAGCTTAAAAACAGAAATGAATACATTGAATTTATGAGTTTTATTTAAATATTTAATGAAATTTAATTAACTTAGTCGTGAACGTCCCCTTGAAATTGATGTCTAGACTGAACCAGATTTATAAATAGAATGAAGAGAGTCTGAACGTAAGAACTTACGAAAAATTAGGTTTTAGAATTTGCAACTTTAGTACACTGAATATTCATTAAAAGAAGCAGAAGTTAGTACAAATGATTTTTTTCTTTGGATAAAACCCCTAGAAAAACACCAAATCCTACACTGAAAACAACTAATAGGAAACAAGCCTTAACTGAAAACCATGAAACCAAATCCTATCCCATCCTTTTGAGGAGTTCAGGTTCCTGTTCTGGTTTCTCAGGATGATCATTGTTCATCATTCATCACTGCATCTCAAGCCCTGTTCCCCTCTGACATTTATTATACTTGGATACTTCCTGGTCATTTAATCTCCATTCCAAACTCCATGTAAATGGTGCTTAAGGAGCTGAGAACTTCAAGGCATATATTTGCCATCATTTTGAAACATGACTTCCCAAATTTCCAGCTGACATGTCAAACTTCCTTTGCAAAAATCTTTCTCTCCCTACATTTCCTCTCCAAAATATTGTTACTTCTATCCCTCCTACCACTAAGCTTAAAACTCAAACGCTTTTGCTTCCACCAAATGTTCTGTGTCCTACACACCATTAGCTGTGAGTTCTACTGAGATTGCAATGTATTTCTCAACAACCTTCCCTATTTTGTCACTACCTGATTCAAATCCCCTGAATGGTTTCTCTGTTCTCTTCTCTACATGTTCAATTAATCACAAAAGCCATTTTCAGTATCAACTTCCTACGGTATACCTAGGACATGATTAAAACACACACACACACACACACACACACACACACACACACACACACACA
>RCUC01170840.1:0-20652 GCA_003697995.1 Taxidea taxus jeffersonii | reverse complement strand
AAATATTAATCTGACCAAAAAAAATATGACTTCATATATAAGCCCCCTTTTAAAATAATGAGAACAGGACACCTGGGTGGCTCAGTTGGTTGAGTGACTGCCTTCAGCTCAGGTCATAATATCGGAGTACTGGGATCGAGTCCCGCCATCGGGCTCCCAGCTCCACAGGGAGTCTGCTTCTCCCTCTGATTTTTTCCTCTCTCATGCTCTCTCTCACTGTCTCTCTCTCAAATAAATAAATAAAATCTTAAAAAGAAATAATGAGAACAAAAAAGTAAAATAAAAATCAGGAGAGCAAATATTCCAAACACCAAACACAAATGTATTTTTAAGATAAGCCATTTTGCAGACCAGGCCCACTGAATTCCACACTTTAACGCGTATTATTAAGAACTGACAACAGAGGTCTGGGTCTCACCTCCTTCTACTTATTGTAATACTCACCCTTAAACACGGTAGGAAAAGAATGTGGTTCCATTCCATTTATGTGTGAATCCTACGGTCTCTAATACCTTCAAGCCTTATAAATGAGTCAAACTCACCTACAGGATATAAAAAATTCTTAAGTAGATTCCAAAACAAATAGAGTCATAGATCTTCTGAACTAGCCATACCTAGAGATGACTCCTTTGCACAACATGAAGTCTAGCCTGGACTTTAGTCAACCGAGTTCTAACAGGAACCTCAAAATTCATGTGGGAACACTTCCCTAAAACTCTATCACATTATGTACATCTTTCAATTTCTTTTTTTTTTAAAGATTTTATTTATTTATTTATTTGACAGAGATCACAAGTAGGCAGAGAGGCAGGCAGAGAGAGAGGAGGAAGCAGGCTCCCTGCCAAGCAGAGAGCCCGATGCGGGGCTCGATCCTAGGACCCTGGGATCATGACCTGAGCCAAAGGCAGAGGCTTTAACCCACTGAGCCACCCAGGTGCCCCCATCTTTCAATTTCTTAATGGTCTCCCTTTCACAACCCAAATTCTAATTGCCACCTGATAAATGATCAAGACAAGGTGAGAAATAAGTTTTACTATTGGGCCAGAGACTTATAGGAAAAAAGGCCAGTTTTCACTAACAATTGTGATGGTTCTCGTTGTATATAGAAGTCTACTTTGGCTGAACATCGTATTTTCTTGAAACACACAATCCTCAGAAATTATAGTAACCCCAAATCAAAACACACAAAGAGAAATATGTCTGAAGATGGTGTAGGAATTACGTCTTATGGAAAAAAATTAATTCATCTTTCTCTTTCAATGCAATAAGTATAAGTTGACACAATGTAATAGGTATAAGTTGACACATTTTGGAACAGGAATGGTTGTACCCAATAATCCGTATCTTATAGACTTGGGCATTGTTTCCTTCCAGACGTGAAATGCACACTGAGGGTAATTCACAGCTGGGTAAATGTTCTTCCCTGCCACATTCCACGCACATGAGCTGCTCACTGTTGCCTGCTTTATCAACATTACCTTTGGTTTTATGTGCTCTTACATGCTGCCTTCCAGGACTGTGGTTAAAAGGTGGCGATGGTGGAATACAGACATTGGAGTGAGGCAGCTGCTCATGACATCAGGCAAACAGCAATCCCCAAACCCCAAAACAGAATCTTTTTGACTGATATGGCCTAAGACACAGGTTTGGGGTACCCGAGGGCAAAAAAGCAAAATTAAACAAAAAAAGCAAGACATGTCTCAAATTCAGAATGGAACTTGTAAGTCAAATGTTCAAACAGCCTTTCCAGGAACCGAGGTAAGACTGCTAGAAATATTCAGAGTCACTCAGCAGTGACCAAGCAATCCGGCCATTCCTCCCTTACCCCGCTAGGGCCAGGAGTGTTCTGCCCCCGGGCCCTGCCCAAGTCTGTACATGGCACAACCTACACAGGGGATGTCCTTTGAACAAAAGACTCTGGTGGCCAGGAAAGGCTGTTTCTGGGTCCCCCAGGCCTGAAACAATTGGAGGCAGTTTTTGGCAGGCTATCCCCGAGGGCACTGCACAGGCAACAACAAACACAAACTACCAGCCTTCCTGTGAAAAAGGTCTATTTACTTTCTATGGAGTTCCAGCCCAAGGGGCATAAGAGGCTTCAGAAGTACATTAAGGGAATGTAGGTTGGGGGGGAGGGGTGCCATCTTTGTGTACTTCCTTGGCCTCCTTACAGTTTTCTGATACTTCCCAGAAAAAGAAAAAAGTTCATATATATATCTGGAACCTGAATTTTGGTAACAGTTGTGAGAGAGGTACCTGCAGATCACCTGGTCTGGAGGCCAGAAGGGTTTACAATTGCAGTCCCAGAGAACTGTATCTATTTGCATACCTTAAACACTGCTGCTGAGGATCTAGTTTCCAATCAACCTGAAACTAGGTGCTGACAGAGATCCCTCCCTCTGGAACATGGAGAGCTTGGCACTCCCTCAGCAATGGATACAATTTCCTACTGAAAATGTATCGGGCTATTTAGGCAATCACAAAGATTCAAGAGACAACCAAGAGATAAAACAAAGTTGAACAGTTAGGTTCATCTCCTACACAAGGCTGCTCCCTCAAGACTGGGAGAAGCAGCTTTTTCATCTAATACATAGAGATAAACACAGAGACAAGCAAAAACAAAAACAAAAACAAAAAAACCACAGAGGAATACGTTTCAGATAAAAAAAAAAAAACCAAGATAAAACCTCATAAACAAAACAAAACAAAAAAGCCTTCACAAAACAGAGGTAAATAATTTACCTTAGACGGGTGTTCAAAATAATAGTCATAAAGATACTCACTGATCTTGGGAGAAGAATGTTTGAACATAGAACTTTTAAGAGACTGAAAATATAAGAAGTACCAAACAGAAATCACAGAGCTGAAGAATACAATGAGTGAACTGAAAAATACATAAGAAGGTTCAACAGCAGACTAGATGAAGTGGAAGAAAAAGTGGAACTCACCCAAGTACAGCAGAAAAAAAAAAAAAACTTTAAAAAGTGAAATAGCTTAGGAGACTTATGGGACAATAAGGAGAATAACATTCACACTAGAGGGGTCCCAGATGGAGAAGCAAGAGAGAAAGGGGTAGAACACTTACTGGAAAAATAATGGCTGAAAACTTTAGGGTAAAGAAACAGACACCAGATCCAGGAAGCTAAGAGATTCCAAAGAAGATGAACACAAAGAGACCTACACCAACTCACATTATAACTAAAATGTCAGGACTTAAAGAGAGAATCTTAGTAGCAGCAAGAGAAAACAACTTGTTATGTACAAAGGAACCCCCATAGGGCCATCAGCAGATTTCTCAGCAGAAACTTAGCAGGCTGGAAGAGAAGGGCATGATAGATTCAAAGTGCTAAAAACAAAACAAAACAAAACAAAACAAAACAACAACAACAAAAAATGAAAAACTTCCAACCAAGCACATTCTACTCAACAAAGTCATTGCTCAAAATTGAAAGAAAGATAAATTGCTTTCCAGACAAGCAAAAACTAAAGGAGTTCATGACCACTAAACCCACCCTACAAGAAATGTTAAAGGGACTTCTATAAGCTGAAAAGAATGGGCATTAATTAGTAAGAAGAAAACACAAGCAAGGAAAAACTCATTGGGAAAGGTAAATATATAGTAAAGGGAGTAACCACTGTGATGGTTAAGAGTCAAAAGTAGTAAAAATAAGTATACAATAACCAAAGGATACACACAATAAGAAGATATAAAATATGACCTCAAAAACACAAAACATGGGGGGGGGCAAGTAAAAACATTTTTGAATTTTAAATGTATTCAAATTTTACTCATATGTATGTATATATGTATGTATAAACAAACAAACAAACAAACAAACAACAAGTAAGATATTTCCCAAAAAGTCATGAAGGGGTAGAATGCTTCCTTTGCTAAAACAGGTCACTAGGAAAGATCGGAGAATAGTGTAAGATCAGAGAACAATGTTACAGCAAGTAACAAAGAAAACTGCCCTAGACTTAGGATGAGGTCAGCTGGAACATTCTGCAACAAAAGGAACATCTAGCTCAAGGAACTCAAAAGATTTAAAAGAGTTTATTGCTATGCCTAATGATAAAAATCCTCTGCAATTTATTATTTTTCACTCCACCAAAACCTGGCCCTGGCCTACTAGTGCAAAGTGTAGAGAGTGCTGTTTTGTATTCCATCTGCCCAGTGAGGGGCAGATGGAACACCCTGGGCTCCCACACAATGCATGCTTCCTCCAGGTGAGACTGTGGTGAGCTGTACAGGTCAAGGTACTCAGAAGCGATGCAATGCATTTCTTCAAAACCATTCTACAATTTAGACACTCTGTTGGTTCGTTTCATTACTGAGGGCTTCCTGCATCAATGATCCTATTCAATGGCTGAGGATGCGTCTTTATAAGATTTGTCAACAAGTCCTTTCAAACTTAACTCACAAGTTGAATCTCAACTCTTGAAACTGCAAAGCCATGTTTGCCCTACCCCTCATATAGCTATTAACTCTAGACAACCTGCTACTCTGGACATTTGGATCATCTTTTTTTTTTTTTTTCCTTTTCTTTGGTTATGACATAATAAAATATAGTTAGAAACTGAAGCCATATAAAATATTTAAGTGAAGAGAAACATTAGCATGGAAGGTAAATTAATGAATGAATCAATGATGAGGTATATAGGTCAAGTTTCCTTAGTTTGGCACTACTGGCATTTGGGGACAGATAATTCTTTGTCGTCAGGGGCTTCCCTGTGCATTGTGAGGTGGTTACCAGCAGCCCCGGTTTCCACCCACTAGATGCCAGCAGCATTCCACCCAAGTCCAGTCAAGCACACTGTCTCCAGATGTTTCCAAATGTTTGCTGGAGAGCAAAATCACGCCCAGTTGAGGATGACGGATACAGGTAAAGCTGCCCTACTGGAACTGGAGTAGAGCCAGAAGATGTTTAGATAATCATGGGTAAATAAAAAGAATTACCAGCAAAATACTAGAGTAAGCCTTAGCCCTAACATCTAACTGAGGAATGGTCTAAGCACAGCTGCCCTCCTTGGGGAACACAGGATGCTAAAAGGGGAGAGGAATGAGGAGGAACAAGCACCAGGCTAAGCAAAAAAATATGGGTAACATTTATGAATGAGTGAAAACAGAAAACCTGAATTGTGCAATTCCCTTTGGCACCACTTCGGGTAATATTCTCATGTGAGATCCACACATGTCCCTTTGAACCTACTAATCCCCTTTGCCTGCAAAAACAATCTTTGCTGAGAAATCAAGAGTACCACTACTCTGCTGGCCTGAGGTGGAGAATGTGTTGGCTGAAGTAATACCTGCTGCTGACGGTAAACAAGGAAAACCCCAATAAATATTAATGGTTGGTTTCATAAAAACTTCAATGGCCATGCTGACCCCCTTCAACCTCCAATCTAAGAGTGAGGCCATTTGGCTTATGTCTTTAGGGAAGAAGATGTTTAAAACTGATCTCACTCTAACCTTGGTGATCCTGTTGCTTTTTTTTTGGAAATTCTTCATTCAGGCTTGTCCCCAAACCATCTTAGATCAGACTATGCATCAACAAAGCTTCAGACTGGAAGAACTCTACCCTTGTGAAAGATCTTGAGGGAAGGGAAGAGTAAAAGCAAAATAATATCTTTGCCTTCATTCTGGCCTATTTGATCATTGCAGCTGAGGCCTGGGAACATTGGTTTTGCTTATCTTATCTATTTGCCTCTTTTTTTCTTGAAACATCTTCATCTGAATTCTAAGACCCACACTCTGATGACTCCCTCCTTCTCTTGCTCAGGGCTAAAGGTGGAGGCCCAGGACTCCTTCTCTGGCTACACACATGCCCAGCATGTTGTCACCACCACCACACTTGAGTGACAACGTGATGCCTGCAAAGTGTTTCTTATCAGTCCACAGCAATGTAAGTACAGAAAGCCAGAATAAGTGTTTAGAAACTTTTTTTTAACAGTTTGACAGAACAAGTTCATGTCTGTGAATGCAACAGCAAGACAATAAAACAGAAATGTAGCACTTATGTTTTACCTATCTTTATTTCACTTCTCCTTTAATTTCATTTTCCCTTATATTTACTGTATTCAACAAAGTAGTTGTCCACAGCAAATGAGAAAAAAAAAAAAAAAGGTTCTTTGGCAGACATCAGAGATATTTTGAAAAGAACCATCTTTAGATAATCTCATCTAATTCCACGGCTTTAAATACTGTCTCTATGTTGCCAGGATTCCATTTTATATCTCCAGCCTCAACATCCCCTGAGCTCTAGATTCAGATGCCCAACTGCCTACTGGCATCTCCACTAGGAAGCTTAAAAACAATCTCAAAGTTGACCTGTCCTGAATCAAAGCCACTTGTTTTATGCTCCTTAGTCTGGATTCCTCAGCTCATTAAATGACACTATCACCCACTCAGTTTTTAAGGTTGAATATGTAGGGGTCACCCTTGACTAGTAACTTTCTGCCACGTTCTACACCTCATGCAGCAAGCATGGCTGGAAGCTCTGACTCTAACAGATATCTCAAAGTGGACCACTTCTCACCATCTCACTAGCAAGACCCCAGCTCAAATCATCATGCTCTCATACCTAGAAAAACGAAATGGCGTCTACTCTTTTCCTGGCTTGTACTGTTGCCCATACTAGTCTATTTTCCCCCGTAGCCACATTGCTTCTTTAATAGTATAGACTTGATCAATTCCCCGGGCTTTGAGCTCTCCAGTGAATTCCCATCACACTTACAACAAAGTCCAGAGTATTACCATATTACGTATAGAATCGGCCCCTCCATTATCCTGCCCTCCCCTGTAACTGCCCTTCTGCTGTCTCACTCTGCTTCAAACACGGGCCCTCCTCCTGTCTCATAAACACCTTAAGGATGTTCCTATCTTAGGAGCTTTTGCATTTGGTTTCCCTTCATCTGAGACACTTTCTAGACATCTGCAAGGCTCACTCCCTTGCTTCCCTGAAAACCTTTTCCAAGTAACATCACCATGCTTTGTCTTAATCATCCTCACTTCAATGCATCATGATTAATTAATATTGTAAGATTTCATTATTTTAAAATGTGTCAATTTCCTCTCTCTTCTCCCTAGAACATAACGTCCAAAAGGGCAAGAATTAGGATTTGTTCACTGTCCTGTGTCTAGAGAATGCCCCAAAATACGTTTGAACGAGCTAGTTTATTTCCAACATGTTCATGAATACACAAAGCATTAGTAGTCTATTAGCTAACAACAAGGGTTGTGCTACTTAGGTTTGTCACTCACCCATTCATTGTACTCCTTTAACATGTTTATTGAGAAACTAGGCACCCTCTGAGCCACAGTTTCCAAATAACTAAATACTTAAAACTATTTAGACCTTTCAACAATGAGCCACAGAAATGGGAACTGTGGAGAAATGCATTAATCCAGGCTCACCTGGTTCTTTTTTTTTTTTTTTAAGATTTTATTTATTTATTTGACAGAGATCACAAGTAGGCAGAGAGGCAGACAGAGAGAGAGGAAGGGAAGCAGGCTCCCCGCTGAGCAGAGAGCCCCATGTGGGGCTTGATCCCAGGACCCTGAGATCATGACCTGAGCCAAAGGCAGAGGCTTAACCCACTGAGCCACCCAGGCACCCCACAGACTCATCGGATTCTTATTTTGTGATAAAAGCTTGAGTTTTGTTCAACAAACAATGGAAAATCCAATGTAATAGTGTATATAAGATTAAGAGGAAATGCTTTAAATTTTTAAGGATGTCAGCTCTCAAATACCAGGAAAGAAGCCATAAAAGCACAAAGATTTCAATGACAATTATAATTAGCAAATGATAACTAAATTACAATGTAGTCTCAACTATCCACAGTGCAGGTCCCAAGACTCTACTAGACCAAGCTCCTTCATGGATTCATTTTGTTACTTAGGCTTATCACTCACTCATTCCTGTTGCAGGTATATAGTGAGTGTGTACTTTGTGCTGGACACTGTTCAGAGGTGCGGAGGGAACAGTACAGCCATCAGCAAAGCACACAGAAGTCTTCTTCACCCAGATGACTTTCAGGGGTGGGGAAGCTTGGCTACTGCTGACATCTGTTTTTAAAACCGGTGAAGCTACATTCATCAACCACATTCTGTAATTCATTGGCTTCAAGGAATTTTAGTGTCTACTTTGTAGAGATGGGTTTATTTTTTTCTCCATACTCCATATTTTAAAATGTCCAAATGACTTCAAAATTAAGATGTATATTCTCCTCTACAGCCACAGGGAAAACACTTAAGAAATGCTTCTCAGATTTTGATTTATTAAAGACAAAACCATCTGTATTTCTCATGAGGGAGTACACACACACACACATATATAACATGCATATATATATATAATATAGGTAATCTTATCAATTAATTTTGGATGGAAACATTTCTTAAAACAGCAGAAAGTGGCTATGAGGAAGAAACCAATTTAAACAATTTATATGCACAATTACTAACTCACTCCTCATTGCCAGAGCTCTGGGTTTATGCCAACATGCTGCGCATTCTGGTATCAGTAAAACCATTACATCTGATTTTCATTCAGACCTACCTGTAACCACCATGAGGCCAGGGGCTTGCTCTATCTGTCCTCTGATCATGGTGTTCCCATGCATTCAATGGATTTACTTTATATTTGCGAGGTAATCTTATTCTAGCTGAGCTATTGGGTGTTTTTAGGGAATTTTTTTTTTCCTATTTACCTTGCATAAATGGTGTCATAACTCTTAAAAAATGGTACCATTTTTCTAATGAAACTTAACTGGACTATACATATCTTTTCCCCCTTTTTGCCTCATGCCTTTCCTTTTTCAGTAAGGCAGTAAGGAATACACAAATTAATATTCACTGCACAGAACCAGGTGTATTTTTTAAAAAATTGAAAACTTTTGGGACACCTGGGTGGCTCAGTTGGTTAAGCGGCTGCCTTTGGCTCAGGTCATGATCCCAGCGTCCTGGGATTGAGTCCCACATCGGGCTCCTTGCTCAGCAGGGAACCTGCTTCTCCCTCTGCCTCTGCCTGCCACTCTGTCTGCCTGTGCTCGATCTCTCTCTCTCTCACAAATAAATAAAATCTTTAAAAAAAAAAAAAAAAAAAAAAAAAAAAATGAAAAACTTTAAGCTTTGTACACCCAACAACCGCATTTTCTGGGGAAATTTAAAAAAAAAACAAAAAACAAAGGAAGGAGCTTTAAATATCCCACAAGGGACACCTGGGTGGCTCAGTTGGTTAAGCGGCTGCCTTCGGCTCAGGTCATGATCCCAGCGTCCTGGGATCGAGTCCCACATCGGGCTCCTTGCTTGGCGGGGAGCCTGCTTCTCCCTCTGCCTCTGCCTGCCTCTCTGTCTGTGCTCAATCTCTCTCTCTCTAACAAATAAATAAATAAAATCTTTAAAATAAATAAATAAATAAATAAATAAATATCCCACAAAATGTAGTGAATGCCATAGAATGACTTCCTTCATTTATGTAATTTCACCATGACTGTTGACCACAACTTCTGGAAAGAAAAAAAATCTTTTTTTTTTTTTTTTAGGGTTGAAAATTCAAGAGAATTATATGAGAAAGAAGTTGCAATCACATACACAAAACACTCATATCTATCCAATGGGTAAATCACCCACAAAAGTGGGTTTGATGTTTAATATCAGGCAGAACTGTTATCAACATTAAAAATATGTTTAAAGTGTGTCTGTGTAAGTGTGAAAGTCCAACACTAGGCAATGTCTAAAACAAGACCACTGATTAACAACATATTTCTATCTATAAGAATATTTTCTAGGGGTGCTTGGCTGGCTCAGCGAAGTGTCTGCTTTCAGCTCAGTTCATGATCCTGTGGTCCTGGGATCGAGACACACGTTGGGCTCCCTGCTCAGTGGGGAGTCTGCTTCTTTTCCCACTGCCCTGCTTGTGCTCTCTTTCTCAAATAAATAAATAAAATTTTAAAAAAAGAATATTTTCTAAATAACAATTTTCAGCAATGTGCCATCCATTTGCATTGAGAAATGTTACAAGAAAGAGCACGAAGATATGTGTGATTTATGTGCCCGATATTGTCTTTTAGACCACCTCCTTGAATGGTATCCCCATTACGAGAATACACAGGAGACACTTACTTCTCTCTTAGGAAAATGTATGATTCAGGGCAACTACATTTTTTTCATGGCTTACAAATATATTGAATTGTGAAACTGATTGTGTTTCTTCTTTGTTGGCCAGTCAGGGAATTCAGCCAAATTTGTGACCACCTCTGACCAACAGAGCAATGCCCAGCCTTTGTGAATGTTACGTGTTTCTTGGTTGTGTTTCATTTTTCTATCCTTCCTATCTATCGCTGTGCCAAATTGATTGTACCTCTCTATTGATTTTACTCTATGCTCTTGGTTAGCAACCTCAAACTCATTTTGTCCAAAAGGTAAGGGTTTAGGAACACAGGGAAACTCACATATTTGTCAACAAAAATAACTTCTCTTTAGATATATAAATGCTCTCACTTGTGATTCATGACTATTTACAACAACCTGTGTGTGTGTGTGTGTGTGTGTGTGTGTGTGTGTGTGTTTTCCTTTAGGAAAGTCAGTTGCATTAAATGCAGCTCATTTTAAGGATCAAATGAAGAGAACACCACGTTCAAGTGAAGTCTGAGGAGGGCTGTGCCCAAAATAGGGAGCTGCAGGTTGATAGTAAATAGACGACCCATGTTTTCAGAAATAGGTCATTTGTCAGATGGACATTCCAGCTGAGGTCTGAAGACTCTCGATCCAACATTTACCATGTGATTGAGCACACAGAGTGAAGGGGAAACACTACTGTGCAGAACCTGTGGGAAAGGAGGTGGAGGAAAACCAGGATGATGAGCCTAGAACCCCTCTCCCTCATTGAGACAGAAGGTCTGAGAGACTGGACCTTAGAGAATGATCTTTGAAGACAATGTCTTTGGACAGAACTTGGCCGTGAGTGCCCCATCACCATTGCCAAATGAAGCAAGTATGGGGTGCCCCCTCCAACTTCAGTCTTGGGAAGCAGGGAACTTTAAAAAAACTACTTGAAACCAATAAGGCAGAAGCATGACTCTCCTGGAAAGGATAGTAAAGTGTTGATGAGGATGTGGACAAATTGGAATCCTCCTACAATGCTGGTGGGAATACGAAATGGAACAGTGGCTGTGGAAAACAGTCTGGCGGGTCCTCAAATGACAGAGTTCCCAGATAACCAGTCATTCTCCTCCTGGGTGGATACCAATGAGAAATGAAAATGCATGTCTGCACAAAAGCTTGCACACAAATGTTCATAGCAGTGTTCTTCGGAACAGACAAAAAATAAGAAGAAATCCGGAGGTAAATCGGCTGATGAATGGATAAATACAATGAGGGTAAATCTATACATGGAGTCATATTTGATAATAAGAACAGGAAGTATTGATGCCTGCTACACCACAGATAAACCTTGTACACGCTCTGCTGAGTGAAAGAAACCCATCACAGAAGAACACATACTGTGCAATTCTCCTTATAGGAAATACCCAGCATGGGCGAACCTACAGAGACAAAAGAGAGATGAGAGGTTGTCTAGGGCTGAGGGGTAGGGAGAAATGAAGAGGGAAAGCTAATGGGTGTGGAATTTCTTGTCGGAGTGATGAAAATGGTCTAAAATGAGACTGTGGTGATGGTTGTACAAGTCTGCAAATATACTAACAACGGTTGAACTACACACGTAAACCAGGAAATCATATGGCATATGATTATATCTCAGTGAAGCTGATAGGAAAAGAGGCCTTTTGGGTCCCCTTCAACTCAGGTCATGATCTCAGGGTCCTGGGATTGAGCCCTGTGTCTGGGCTCCCTGCTTAGCAGGGAGTCTGCTTCTCCCTGTCCTTCTGCCATTCCCCCTGCACAAGCAGGGGAATGTTCTCCCTTTCTCTAATAAATAAACAAAATCTTAAAAAAAAAAAAAACACAAAGAAACACAGAAACACAGAAAAAAAGGCTTTTTAAAAAAATAGCATAAAAATAGCACAATCACCTAATTGGGGCAGTAACTGCTGAGTTCCAGCCAGAAACATTTGAAGGACAAGAGGCTCCCTGATGCAGATGAGCTGTACTTTGGGAAATAAAGGTGCTTCATGTGTGTTCCTGCAGCCCAGCGACAGTTGGTGGGCAAGTGTGAATCAGCAATGGCAGTGTGCCTCAAATCCTGTCCCTGCACCCCAGCTGGAGATGTGACGGGGTGCCCAGGGAGGAAGCCAAAGGCAGCCCCCAGCTGGGAGGGGGCTGCTGGAGCTACAGACGAAAAAGTATAATAGGGGTGCATCCATCCACATGACAGAAGCCATAGGTGAGAAGGCCCCGGGGGTGGTAGGAATCCCTGAACCAACCAATGATAGTTATGGGAGAGAAAGTGTCAGCTTTGAGCCTCTGCTAAGTCCAAAAAATGGGGACAGCAATGTTATGACAGCCACCATGAGCAAGAACACCTTTCCCCTCTTGCCTCTGCCCCCTGTCCCCTAGAGGTCTCAGAATCTCAGCATTTACAAGGGGGAGCATGGGAGCAGGAGAAACTGTCAAACTCTGCCTCCTCCAACTGTGGGCTGTGGGCTTTCCACCTGCACCACTGCCATCGAGGGAAGGAGGAAGCCACCTTCCAGAGGCTTCGAGACTCTAAGGGTCTGGACAACTGAATGACTGAAATAAGGTAGTCTCTGCATCTCTTTCAGAACAACCGGAGAGCCTGGATTCATGTGAGTGTTCGCCCCGGGAGGTAGGGCGGGCCCCTACTGAGTAATGAGAAGACCATAGGAGACAAAATAGCTTTGCTTAATGAACATGTGCCACGAGCCATACTTGTCTGACATAACATTCACACATTTCTTTCCAAGTGTTACATATTTATTTGTCATGGTTAATTTTACGTGTCAACTTGATGGGATCGTGGGGGCCCCAGATATTTGACTGAATATTACTTCTGGGTATGTCTTTGAGTATGTTTCTGGATGAAATTAGTATTCGCCTTGGTGGACTCAGCGAAGCAGTTGGCCCTCCTCATCGTGGGTGGGTATCATCCAATCTGCTGAGGACTCAAACAGAAACAAAAGGCACAAGAAGGCAGAATTCAGCCCTCCCTGACTGATTTTTTTGTGCAGAGATATGGATCATCTCCTGTTTCTGGTGTTCCTGGCTCTCAGATCTCTGCACTTGGACTGAATGACACCACCAGCTTTCTTGGTTTCCAGCTAATGGACGGCAGATCAGACAACTTCTCAGTGTCCATAATTGTGTGAACAAATACCTCATAGTATATCAGATGTACAAATACATGTATGTGTATATATGTGTATATATAGATGTGTATATTTGTGTATATACATATATGTGTGTGTACATATACACACACACACAGACATATATATCTCCCATTGGTTCTGTTTCTTTGGAAAACTCTAGTACATTACTTCATCCAAACCAAATAAATATCCTGTATCATGACACTTGATATAATCTCTTTTTTTTTTTTTAAGATTTTTATTTATTTATTTGACAGACAGAGTTCACAAGTAGGCAGAGAAGCAGGCAGAGAGAGAGGAGGAAGCAGGCTCCCCGCTGAGCAGAGAGCCCGATGCGGGGCTCGATCCCAAGACCCTGGGACCACGACCTGAGCCGAAGGCAGAGGCTTAACCCACTGAGCCACCCAGGTGCCCCTTGATATAATCTCTTAATCTGTCAATGACACCACTTTTCTATGGACCAAATCCTGGGTTCTGGTGACTCTGGCACCGTTTCCATACGTGGGAAGGCAGGCGTCAGCTCTACATAGAGGCCCAGGCACCCAATCACACTTCAGATTTTCTCAAGGGAAATCACAGATCTGAAAAGGGCATTGTTATTTATTTTCTGGCTCTAGAGCCAGACAGTTATCAAAGTGTAAGATAATGACACAGTCATTCATGGAAAAATGCACAGCGGCACAATATTGACTCTCCTTCCATATTGGATCTGGTGAGGGGCTTCTCAGCTCCCTCTCCATGATGGAACTCGGCAAAGTGGTCATTAGACAAAGTGACACCCTCTACACTCTCTACGGAGTCCAAAATTCACTTTTCTGCCTCTCTACTTCTTTTTTAAATTTCAAGGGTTTGACATACTGAGGCTTTGAAAATAAGTCTATCTCTGTGACATTTCCAATTTTACAGATCTTAAGTCATGTGTTCATTGAAGTACTTGTTGAACATCTGTGGGAGACAAGTTCTGAGGCTGTGATGAGGATTTAAAAGAGGCACATGGCGAAGGACCACTTAGTCTAATGGGGAAGACACAGAAACTGCTAGCTCTCAGAGCATGCCCTCAGTGTTGCAGAATAGATACAACAATGAGCTCCAGGCACCTGCTGGAAGAAGGACGGAGGAGTGGTGACCACAGTAGAGATGTGAATATGACTCTGGAATTAGGGTGCTGGGTCTCACATCGTAACTTTGCCCACTTACTGGCTGTAGGACTCTGGGCAACTTAGTAACCTCTCTGTGTTATTGTCTCCTCATCTACGAAATGGCACGATAATTGTATCTCCCTCATAGAGTTGTTGGAGATATTACAGTTATCTCATAGAAAGCACATGAAATGGCTTTTGAAACACGGTAAGGCTCACATACATTTCGGATATGATAATTAGCAGGTCTCGTTTACTGTGGCAATGAGCAAGTGTCTACTGTTTTTGTATCCAGAAAATAAAACAGACATAACTCTTATCTATATATCCCATTGGATAGAAGTACATCAAGTGCCCCCTGTGGCTGCAAGAGAGGCTGAGAATTTGAACATTTCACTTTCCAGTTTTTAAGTTGGAAGAAGGCAAAGGGAGTGGCTGCTAAGGAGACCAGACCTTGGGTGGTAAAATCGTCTCCTTGGTATATAATTTTTTTTAAAAAACAGCCATGTTTAGAGTGAGGGACAAAGATGATCAGTCAAAAACAAGCCCAGTGCACTAACATATTTGTGTTTAGAAATCATTTGTGTATATTTTCTATTTTATGCATTTGTCAAATTTAAGAATTAGGTAATTTATTCATATTTGTTGTTTTAAGTGTAAGCAAGAAAAATTTATGAGTTTATAAAACAATATTGTAACGTTCATGCCAACTGAAGGGGCACATCCTTTTAAATTCAGATTCTTAAATGTAAGTAGATTTCTCTAGAATTTGGGACCATTTAGTTTGTCAGACCACTGAAAAGCTTAAAAACAGAAATGAATACATTGAATTTATGAGTTTTATTTAAATATTTAATGAAATTTAATTAACTTAGTCGTGAACGTCCCCTTGAAATTGATGTCTAGACTGAACCAGATTTATAAATAGAATGAAGAGAGTCTGAACGTAAGAACTTACGAAAAATTAGGTTTTAGAATTTGCAACTTTAGTACACTGAATATTCATTAAAAGAAGCAGAAGTTAGTACAAATGATTTTTTTCTTTGGATAAAACCCCTAGAAAAACACCAAATCCTACACTGAAAACAACTAATAGGAAACAAGCCTTAACTGAAAACCATGAAACCAAATCCTATCCCATCCTTTTGAGGAGTTCAGGTTCCTGTTCTGGTTTCTCAGGATGATCATTGTTCATCATTCATCACTGCATCTCAAGCCCTGTTCCCCTCTGACATTTATTATACTTGGATACTTCCTGGTCATTTAATCTCCATTCCAAACTCCATGTAAATGGTGCTTAAGGAGCTGAGAACTTCAAGGCGTATATTTGCCATCATTTTGAAACATGACTTCCCAAATTTCCAGCTGACATGTCAAACTTCCTTTGCAAAAATCTTTCTCTCCCTACATTTCCTCTCCAAAATATTGTTACTTCTATCCCTCCTACCACTAAGCTTAAAACTCAAACGCTTTTGCTTCCACCAAATGTTCTGTGTCCTACACGCCATTAGCTGTGAGTTCTACTGAGATTGCAATGTATTTCTCAACAACCTTCCCTATTTTGTCACTACCTGATTCAAATCCCCTGAATGGTTTCTCTGTTCTCTTCTCTACATGTTCAATTAATCACAAAAGCCATTTTCAGTATCAACTTCCTACGGTATACCTAGGACATGATTAAAACACACACACACACACACACACACACACACACACACACACTTTAAGGCTCTGTCCTGCCTGATAGATTTTAAGCACTTTCACATAGAATGCAAGGCCTCTGTGATGGTTCTAACCTCCCACCCACCAGTCTCCACCAGTTCTTCCTCTCTTTTCCACATGTATAAGATCTATTCAGACTTTAAGACCTCTATCAAATGCTCTCCCTGAATCTCTCTCTCTTGTGCTTCCATTGTCAGAAATCCCTTTCTTTTCTGAATTCCAAGTCCATCATAGATCCTTCCTATGTGGGTTTAAGATCTCCAAAAACCAAACAAAACACAGAAAAGGAAAGGAAAGAAGAAAGAATGAAAAGAAGTACAGCAGAAGAAGGAAAGTTGGCAAGAAACAGATAAAGAAAAGGAGGAAAGAAGAGAGTAAGAGGGGGAGGAAAAGGCTCATGGGCATATCTGGGGTCTATTCTGGGACAGGTCCTCTTTCATAACCTTCATTTGTTACTCATCTGATATTTACAACTACTAGTCCTATGAAATCCCTTATAATAATCCGTATTTTTCAAAAGAGGACACAAATCAAGAAATTAAATGCCTTGCCCAAAGTCTAAGCAGCCAGCAGCATCTTGAGCAGGAGCTGAAGTCATGGGTGTGACTGGTGGCCCAGAAGACTAGTGGCACATGGGAAGAGGCCACAGAATCAGGAGGGAGTGTGTGTCTCACGGAGGTCAGGGAGAACAGATATTGTATAACATCAGAAGCATTTGGGCCACAAATGTCAGGACATTTGAAATGTCCCCACCAGGCTGGGGAAGCTGACTAGGGCAGGTCACTCAGCCTGGCCCAGAGGCAGCATCATGTTGGAGGGAACGAGGAAGGGGCTCGTGTATCAGGCAGCGGCCCGAAGGGGTGGACTCAGCCACCATCCGGGCAGTAAGACCAGAGAGAGGGCTGCAGCAAGGATATTAACAAGTGATTTTATGGAAAAGGAAATAGTTATTAAAATAAAAAAAATAATATACCAGAAAAGCACTACTCTGTAATTTATCTCAAAGCTTTTTTCCTTAATTTGGTGACCATCCACTTTTGGAGGTTTGCTGTCTCTGCTGCACTCACCATCCTTGACAAACATTTCAGTTACCTTCTGCATGGAAAACATTCATTACAGATTGTGTTAAATCCATGAGTTTAGACCCCATCAGTCATTTTAGAAAAAAAAATGAAAGTATACTAACTTCATTTTCCTGTGATTGTCTTCATGTTAAATTAAGTTCTTATATTGATGCGTGTTCCCAGTCAGTGAGAACCAAAGCAGCATTCACCACAGTGTTTCTCCGAATGTGACTGTTTGTAATTTGGATAGCTTCGCCTCTGAAGTATCATCATTCTGTACTAAACACTATTATAATCCTAAATAGACAGTCAAGCTGATATCGCTTAATCCCCAAAGAGAGGGAAGTCTTGAAGGTGCAAAGATCCGTTGCTGTTTCTAGATTAGTATCCAAGGGCAATGTCATTACTCTGGATGGCATTTCTTTTTCTGCAGTCTTTTAACTGACTGCAGGCAGTTAAAAGAGGTAACTCCACATGAAAGGGAACCTTTTTTGATATTAAGTTGTTGGTTCCAAACATGCAAATACTGTAGTTTAGACTAAGTAGGGTTTCTATAGATTGTGATCTTAAAATATACAACCATTTATACAACCATTCACCATAATTCCAGCCTCCAGCCATGCCACCTTTAGAAGAGAGTTCCATTACTTGGCTATACATATATCTCCGCAAATTAACAAATATGGGAACCCTGTCAATGCTGGGGTTTCTTTTACTTAACAAATAAGACATTGAAGAATAAAAGAAAATGTAAATAAAGGAAGTAAGATTAAATATTGAAAGCTTCATTTTATGAAACAAGATGAAACCAGAGAGGGAGACAAACCATAAGAGACTCTTAATTTCAGAAAACAAACTGAGGGTTTGTTCAATAATTCAATTCAATAAACAATAATAATTCAATAAACAATAATAATTCAATAAACACCCGTGGAATTAACTTAAGAATTATTTGGTTAACTTTGCCAGAACCAACGTTCAAATACCGAATTTTATATCTGGGGAAAAAAATGTTCAAAGTATGGAAAACAAACATACCATGAGCAAAAGAGCTCCTAAGATTCACCAGAGGGAAATGGAACAAGTAAATTCGTCCATCTGTTAATACCTCCTTGTCACTGCCTTTGGAAACGTGCTGGACAGAGATAACTTTGTTCAGTCCCGAAGTGCGACTCGACATGACTGTTGTTTCTGGCGCCGAGCACTCTGCACAGGACCTACGAAGCCGAGGAGCCGGCCAGGAAAAGGCAGCTGCCAGTTTCTGAGAGGAGATTAGAGCCCCAGCACAGCCTCCTTTATCTGCCTCTACCCTCCAAGTACACTCAGGAATTCAATCCATCAAGAAAACTCATCTTCTCAATTTTCTAGCAGCCTGACTCGGAATGAAAGGTCATCATGGGACCTGCGACTTGCCACACACGACTCACGAGAGGCTGTCAGGAAGCTGATGCTCAGCACGGACTTATCTTATCTTGGTCGTCTGTGTCCTGTGCTCATTAATTTTTTCATCCAGAAGCAATATTTCTTTTTCCTACCCGCCACTCCCCTGTCACCCCTGCCTCCCACCCCAGGATCATTCCTCTTCTCCCTTCCTTGGGATACAATAGGGTAATTTTTTTTTCCCTTTTCGGTCACTTTCCATCTTATAAATAAGAATGGATTCATCTTGTATCAGTAGACAGGTTGTATCTGGGGCTGGTGCTGCTTAGAAACCTTGTTCTCTCCTTGCCACACTGAAAATGAGATGCTCCCAGACATTACCACCAAGAGAGCTCAACCTCCTGGTTTCCAGTGCAACCTCTTCACCTCATCTGAGCAATCAGTGTGGAGGTTCCACCTCCTGTTTGTCAGAATGATCAATGGTGACGTCACAGGAAAGTGGGGGGGTTAGGTGTGTTATGAGGTCATCTCAAATCATCTCAAACAACACTGTTTTATAAGCTACTCAGTATTATGCAGAAATTCACCTTTAACATTTGTTATCAAACACCAGAAAACTGTCCCTATGTGTCACACCACTAATTGTGAAATGGAAAAATATGCTTTAGAAATAGCTTGTCCAAAATAGTATAAAACTTTTTGGGCAACCCTCTCCAGATCCCTCCCTCCTCAGAGCTTTGTACTATCACTTTGTTATCACCCAATAAACCTGGCTTTGTTGGCCACAAAACAAAAAAAACAAAAACAAAAGCAAAACAAAAACCTTATTTTTACAGTAGGATATGTGAAACAGAGTTTCATGTAATAGTGTAATTATACATATGCTCTGTCCTTCACATCAAACCAAACTAAACTAAGTCTCTCTTCTAATTTAACAGAAAATCTCCCTGGTCCATATTTATGACAATTATGTGACTTTAAATAAAATTACTTACTTTGAATTTTTATCTTACCTATTTTACCTTGATGTCCACATTAGTATGATTTTGTGATGCCTTGAAGGGATTTTTACCATACAACAGAATAAAGAGTAAACAGCTCAAGAAACCAGGGCCCATGAAAAGTGGGGTAGAGAAATAATAAGTCAAGATATGATTAGTATCTATATTTAGGGTATCCTAAAATCCCACACAATTATTATAGGTAGGCTGCACATTTGGTTCCAAACTTCTTAGTAGCCAAAGAAAATAGACAATCATGATCAGTTATAAGACTCACAATGTCTATTCGAGAGAAAAAATGCATGAACGTCTGAAAGAAATTTCTTCCAAACTTTTCTGTTCTCATAAAGTGGATACTATGGGAAACAGAAAAAAAAAACAACAACTTTAAAATTTATTCTATTTCTACATTCTGATTCAAGAGAATTCAAATGCACACTGATCTTCCTGGCCACTGAACTTACTACCTTGATCACAGGACAGCTAGAGGTCTAACGCTCTCCATTTGTTCAGTGAGGTATGTGCTTGTTTCTCATGAAAATTCTAAGTCCTTTCTTCCTCAGCCACAGGTCAAATGGCCTCACAGCATATAGTTCAGAATGTGGAATCTGGAACCGGTGCTTCAACTACTAGTGTGAATTGGCTGACCTGCCTCATTCCTTTGGGTGTCCTTTCAGTCATTGGCAAAATGGTGATAATTAGTGCCAACCTTTCAGGTTGGTTGTGAGGACCAAATTAAATTGCTTATGACAGTGCCTGGAGGAGAGCCAAACACTAAAATGTTAGCTATGACTAAAATTATCATTAGGATTTACTATTAATATTTATGTCTGTGTACTACACACAACTATTAATGTCTGCACGTACAGGGTGACAGTGTATCATCAGAACAAAAACTCTGCCGTAAAGAAAAGGTACACATCACTGCCAATGGGCTATTCACCTGTGTTTTTTTCCCAATGAAGTTTGTATGTTCACTTCTATTAAATTTAGTGATTTGGACTCGCCATGGTTTTTTTTTTTTTTTCTTTCTTTCTTCCTTATAAAGTAGCCATGGTC